>VZTL01069441.1:0-23353 GCA_013400535.1 Scopus umbretta | reverse complement strand
CTGCGGCCGCCGCGCTGCTGCCAGGCCGGGGCCGGCCGTAAGGCCGGCGGGGTGAGCGGAGCCCTGCGGCCGGGCGGAGGGCCGCTGCAGCGTGCGCGGGGCAAGCGCGTTCTTTGGGCGCTTTTGGGGCCCAGGAGCCTGTTTTGGTGTTCGAAAAAGTGCAGCTCGTTGGGCACGCACCCGCTGGCACGTCTGCCCCCACCACGGCGATGCGCTGGGGGGCAGATTGCTCTGGCACCCCTCCGCAGTCCGTGCGCTGGGCTGCCCGCCGGGGCTGCGGTAGAGCTTTCAGGCTGTGATGCCCTGGGGAGGGGGGTTCATCGCGCTAAATGTTGTACCTCCGTAATACCGCGGCTTCGGCTTCTCTGCAAGCGGTCTCCAGACCTGTCGTGTTGGAGGGACGTGCTCCGAGGCACTTGGGTTTCCTAGTGCTACTAGCAGAGTCTGTCTGTGTTTTTGGTTTATCCTTTCTGTACGGGCTGCCAGCAAAGGCAGCTTTTGTGTGCTTGCCTGAGCCTCTCCGGTGGTGGGACTGAAGGTTCCTTCCTATGGAAAAGGTCATAGAAACGGGCTGTAGATGAGAGCGCCGAGGCAGGCTGCGTCACACTGCCTTTGTTGCAGTGTACCTGGAGACGTATGGCTGCCAGATGAACGTCAATGACACGGAGATCGCCTGGGCCATCCTGCAGAAGAATGGCTACACCAGGACAAAGGACCTGGGTGAGGTAGGGCACCTCGGCAGCTCTCCTGTCGCGCAGGTCTGCGAGGGCGTCGCACAACTGCTGTGCCTGCAAGTCCCAGCTTTTGTCTGGAGTCTTGCAGTCTAAGTTCGGTGGAGTAGAGGAGGCTACTTAACAAGTGTGCTAGAAAGCTGTGTGTTATTTTTTTTTCTTTAAACTGCTGGGTTTCCTCTCAGTTGGAGAGCGATTGGACACAGCGGGATGCTCCTGACTCATCTTCCTCTGAATTTACTTCTACCACATAGTGGAAGACTCTACTCGTCTTCTGTTAGTTTCTTGCATCTTTGTTGAAACTCGCCGTGTACTTGGGCAGATCTTTTTCAATGAGTTAAGCGAGTTTTACAGTCTGCCTCTTCAGGATACCTGTGCGGGGCATGAATGCTTATCGCTTGGGTTTTACAGGTTCTTCTTCCTTTTTTGTTGTTTTCAATTTAGGCAGACGTGATTCTCCTTGTCACCTGTTCCGTGAGGTAAGGAAACCTTTGTCACTGCTGGTTTTGGGCAGTTTTTAAGGAATTGCCATTTGAAAACCAAGTCAATAAATGTGTTGTGTGCGGAAAAGAGCACGCAGGTGTGAAACTACCTATTTAGTTGAGGGCAGAGCTAGCTGATACTACAACATATGACATTGCCTGTGCTATGAATTACTTTTCTACATAGCGAGAAAAAGCTTTGTGCTTTAACAATTTTTAATTTTTTCTTATTCCATCTTCTCTTGAACTGACTGTCTCTCTAGTACAGAGTCTGTACTTTAAACATTTGGGAAATACATTTAGGGGCAATTTGGGATATAAATACATGGGGAACGTTGCTTGTTTTTCCTGAACGCAGAAGATGTCAAATGCTCATTGTAGCTTGCAAGGTAGCTCATATTGGCTGGCTAAGGCAGACTTTTTCTCCGCAAGAGCTTAGTCCCTGAGTTGTTTCTGCAGTGCAGAGGCTCCCAAGCGAGCAAAACGATAGTAGTTAAGATAGAGTCAAGACATAATCCACACACCACAATCGGCACTTTCATGTACCATCAGATCCATCGGGTGGATGATTCCCTGTCTTTAGCTGAATTCTTCTCTCAAAGCACTTGGGCTGCTTCACGCTGGGGGACTGTTAAAGTGCAACAATCGGAATAACCACTGTTTGCCTGGCTTCCCAGGGAGAAGGCAGAGCAGGCTATCTGGAATCGCCTGCGGCACCTCAAGGCGCTGAAAGCCCGGCGGCAGCAGGCTCGCTTACCTCTCCGCATTGGGATTCTAGGTACCTGGTGGGATGCGTAGCAGAGGGTAGCACGCGCTGCTGTGCCACGTGCCATCGTGCTGCGTTTCCTTTTCCCCTCTGGCGGCACCAAGCCTTTTCTGCAGGGTGGAAGCAGCTAGCGAAGGGGCGTGGAGGTGTAACGGAGGGTGGGCTTCCTCACAAGGACCCTTCTCCTTTGGTGGCAGGATGCATGGCTGAGAGGCTTAAGGAGGAGATTCTGCACAGGGAGAAGCTAGTCGATATTGTGGCAGGCCCTGATGCGTATCGTGACCTTCCCCGGCTGCTGGCCGTGGCAGAGTCTGGCCAGCAAGCTGCTAATGTCCTGCTATCGCTAGATGAGACTTACGCAGATATTCTGCCTGTCCAGACTAGCGCAGGTGGCACGACAGCATTTGTGTAAGTACCTTTTTTTCCTGTGTGTGTTTCTGTGGTTCTGGTTTGGAAGTACTGCTGTGCAGAACAGACATGTTGATGACAGCAGCTACCCAAGAGATGCAATGCCTGGTTGCACTCGCTCCTGGCAGCCCGGAGTCACTAGTCTACCAGACTGTGTGTTTGCTGCTGCTTTGCTGTCTGAGCTCTGGAGGGACTGCCCTGTGCTCTGGCTGTCTGCGGGCTTCTCTTACTCTCCTGTGAGAACGTTGGTTGTCTGAGCCTGATGCTGCACCGAGTGATTCCTGTCTCACTGATGTCTGTGCCTTTGTATAGTCTGTGCTGCTCTCATCCGCTATGTCCTGCCCCAGGTTCTCCGATTTAATTCTTCTAATCCTCTGTGCGTTGTAACTTCTGTTGGTTTTGTTTCCATTTGTTTAGTTTTGATAATAAGATTCCCAAACATGAAATCAGACTCTGCTCAGTGTGGCCGTCGAGTACACCCTCTGCAGGAACAGGATGCAGAAGGATCTTTCATCACTGCCACACTGCAGTGCAAGTCTGTGCCTCATCAGTTGGTTTCCGAGTGTCTTGGGAATGTGCATGGAAAATTAGTAGGAGGTGCTAGCTTGGGGCAAGCAGAAGCCAGCTCTGACTGGAACGGTGTGTAAGGGGAAGCTGCAGAGTTGTGTTCAGAGCTGGTGCTATGCGTGCTGCAGGCCAGGGGAGTTGGCTGAAGGCAGCAGTGCTGGGCCAGGTCAAAGCAGGGCAGGATGCAACGTGGATGATTCTTCCGGAGCAATCACAGTATGACCTGTGCTTTACCTCTTGGCAGATCGATCATGCGGGGCTGTGACAACATGTGTAGCTATTGCATTGTGCCCTTCACCCGTGGCCGTGAAAGGAGCCGCCCCATCGCCTCCATCCTGCAGGAAGTGAGGATGCTCTCGGATCAGGTGAGGCAGAGCCTCCTTCCCACCTGTCCCAAACCATGGGAGGAAGGATGGTTCTCAGTGAAAGTGTTTCCCGTGATAACCTTTGACCGATGACACCGCCCTTGTCTGTGGAGATGAGGTTACCGCAGGGTTCCACCAGTGGCTTTTTGATTCCCCTTGTAATACTCTGAGACAGACAGGGAAGGGAGGGCTTCCCTTGGAGACTCCTTCTGGAAGTAAGAGTAAAACCGTGGCTGCCCTTGCAGCTTAGCCATCCTGCCCGCATTACATTTTTTCCTCTCTGTTCATTTTTGTAGGGAGTGAAAGAAGTGACCCTTTTGGGTCAGAACGTCAACAGCTTTCGAGACATGTCCGAGGTGCAGTTTCAATCAGCTGCTGCCCCAGTCCTCAGTCGTGGCTTTAGCACAGTCTACAAAGCTAAACCAGGAGGCTTGCGCTTTGCGCATCTTCTAGACCAGGTTTCTAGAATTGATCCGGAAATGAGGATCCGTTTCACCTCTCCGCACCCCAAGGATTTTCCTGATGAGGCAAGTGTAAAATAAACACCTGGACCTCTGCTGGCGGGCGGGCAGGCAGCTCTGAACAGCGAGGTGTAGGCTGTGCTTCCTTCCCAAGGGGAAGGTGGAATCGCAGAATGGGAACAGCAGCTCCTGGGAAGGGGGAGTGCTTGTGCTAAAGCTGGCAGGTTTGCAATTTGTTGGCTTTTACCTGGGGAAGACTCTTGCCCTTGGCATCCTGGTAGAGTTGAGGTGTCTATGACGACGTCTCCTGGTTGCCCATCACAGGTCCTGCAGCTTATCCAGGAGCGACACAACATCTGCAAACAGCTTCACCTCCCAGCCCAGAGCGGAAGCACACGAGTCCTGGAGGCCATGCGACGAGGGTGAGTGATCGCTGTGCGGAGTCCTGTGCCCTACCCTCTGATCTAGGGTGCTGGTTTCTCCTCACCAATGTTGTCATTTTCTGATTAGCAAATCGATGTGGTGTTCATTGCAGATACACCAGAGAAGCATATCTGGAGCTTGTACACCATGTGCGTGAGTGCATTCCAGGTAGGGGCTCCCTTTCACTCTGTCTGAGCTCAGCACAGCTGTGTCTTGCTGTCCTCTCTTGAGTGAAGTGTTCGTCTCTTCCTTGAGGGGAGTGTAAAGCTGCGTCTCTTACAGGAGTGAGCTTGAGCAGCGACTTCATTGCCGGCTTCTGTGGAGAGACAGAAGAAGATCACCAACAGACCGTGTCCTTGCTGCAGGAAGTCCGCTACAATGTAGGATTCCTGTTTGCCTACAGCATGAGACAGGTGAGTGCAGGACCCGATGGAGGAGACTCTCATCTCTGGGTATCTCACCTAATTCCTGAGTGCTGTTTCTCACAATAAGACACTAAAAAAAAGCTATTGAAAATAATACCTAAAGACTTGGTAGATTTTTTTTGCTTGCATGCATCACTTCTAGGGTCTGTGGTTCTGCAAGGGCCACCTTTGTGCCTGAAAGGCTTCCAGCTCCCTTGTGTGAACGTCAGGGTTGATTACTGGTTGGGTGACCTGGTTCTGCAGATGCTCCAGAGTCACTGCAACGAAGCAGCCGTGCCTGCAGAGACCTGGCTGCAGGCACATTTTTTCTTTGCTGATGAGAAATTGTGCTGATGTAGCTGGGCTGGAGCCCAGCTACAGAGACTCTGTCAATTGAGTCTAAAGAGAATTGGTGAATTTTCAGAAGGTATTTCCATGAGGAGAGTGGATAGTTGACAAGTCTCCATCAGAATGCTCTCCAAAGTGTAAGGTGCTGACAGGGAGAGAGGACAGGAGGTCAGGAAACATAAGGAAGCAAAGGAATATGAATCACCTTTCAGCACATGGAACTAGCAGTAGTAGAATCCATTGCCTGTCCTTGTGGACAGACAGGCAACAGACACGCCTCGCGTAAGAACTGCAGAACTGCTTCACGCAGGCACTGATACTTGGCACCCTACATCAATCCTTCTACCAAAAAAGTGGTGCAGAAAGAATGTGAGGAACTCGGGGATGTTGCTGGTGCTGAAAACGTTCCTTGAGATTGTAACAACAAACTAATGCATGGAAAGCTGCTGCCTGAAGAGCAGCCAAGCTGGCTGGGGTCTGACAAGGTTCTGATCTCAGACTGTCTGGTTCTTGAGGAGCCACGCTTGCTTTGTCTGTTTACAGAAAACCCGGGCGTATCACCGGTTGCAAGACGATGTGCCTGCAGACATAAAAAAGAGGCGACTGGAGGAGCTCATTACTGTCTTTCGAGGGGAGGCTGCAAGGGCAAACGAGGCGATGGTGGGCCAGTCTCAGCTAGTGCTGGTGGAGGGGGTGAGTGTGCCTGGAACGGAGTTGTCCTTCTCCCCTCTTGCTAGCCCAGAGGCTCTTACGCTGTACGCAGCAATCATCGCCTCTGCCTTCCCTCCTCGCTTTCCCCACACAATCCTGGGACGCCAAGACCATGTCTGCACACTTAAGCAGACCACCTGATTTTTCCAGAGCTCTGAGCTGAGCACAGGGGAGTGGGATGGGTTAGAGACGTGTCTCTGGCCGAGCACTGAATTAATGCAGGCTTTGAAACGTTGGCCTTGGTGTGTGGGTGTCAACGCAGAAGCTCTGGCTATAGGACTTTGTTTCATGGTGTGCTTAACAGTGTGGAATGTGGATCTTAATACTGGCAATAGTGCTCAATTAATTCCTGAGGCGATAAAGCCCAGCAGTGAATCAGTGCTCTTGCCATGCAGGTAATGTTCCCTGTCCTCCTTTCAGCCCAGCAAGCGCTCTGTCTCAGAGTTGTGTGGGAGGAATGACGGCAACATCAAGGTGATCTTCCCTGATGCCGAGATAGAGGATGCTGCGGGCTGCAGGGCTCTGGTCAGAGCCCGGCCAGGGGACTATGTGTTGGTGAAGGTGACCTGTCTACAGTACTTGTTTCCTTGGGCTCTCTTTCTTGCACAGTGCTGCTCTCTAGAGCAGCTGCTGCCAGGAGAGCCTAAAATTAGAATGGATCCTCCTCAGCCTTTCTGTTCCTGAGGACTGTTGTGCTGTTTCTTTCAGGTAACCTCTGCCAGCTCGCAGACCTTGAAGGGAGTTCTGCTCTGTCGTACTACGCTCTCCCGCTCTGCAGCTTGTCATTGAGGTGGGCAAAAGCAGCACATTGTCTCCAGGAAGAAACAAGGGAGTTTGGTCAGGTGGAGAGGGGGACATATATGTATATTTTTTTGTATATATACAAATACTAATAAAAATTATATATATTTCTGCTTTGGCAACAACTTAACCCCCCCATAGATCTGTGCGAGTCTGTAGGCAAAAGGGATGGAAGCTGTGCATGGACTTGCCAAAGCCAAGTGCTGTGTGACCTTGTATTTTCACTCGCTTTCAGGCGTGGCCCAGCCTTGCAGCGCTGCAGGTCTGTCCTCTGGCTGTGACCACATCCTCCAACGCAGCCCAGCCTGAGAAATTTACGTCTGCAGAGCAGGTCATTCATCCTAGCTCAGCTGAATTTAAGAGCTGCAAAAACTGGTAGTGCCTAGAAAATGCAGCTCCAGTAACTGCTGGAGAATGGCAGGAGTACTGCCAAAGGGGACGAAGAACTCAAAGAACAGGAGAAGATTGTGATTAATTCCTTCCAAATATTGGTGACTTCCCTATTTGCAAAATACTTGGGAAGGGGAAGTAAGAACCTGCACTGTGCCTGTATGATGGAATATGGCACCGAACTGTGGAATATAAAACGGTGTTAAACGTGCACGAGTGACGCTTCATTTGTTGTATCGGAGGCTGAGGCAATGCAGCCTTGCCCTTGCACTGGGGATATTCGGGTCTAGGTTAGAGAGGAAGGATTTCCCTGTCTTCAGGCCTAAGGTGATGCACGGTAAGGACTGGCTGCCAGGCGAGGGTTATCTCTAGCCTGGTAGAACTTCAGGTGCAGCTCTGTAATCCAAACATCTGTGGATGTCCTTCCCTTTGCTCGCCAGAGGAGACAAATGGCTGTACCAATTTAAGTGGCCACTAACTTCCTTAAGTGCATCTTGCAGTTCCTTGCTTCTATCAGCCCGCAGCTAACCCTGGCTGCATTGTGTCCTATTCCAGCCTGGTCTGCTAAATTCAAGCAAGTACCTGTGACCTGCGCTTGTAAGTGAACTCTCTCTTATGAGACGTGAGAAAGAGTCACCCCTTTTGATACAGATAATCGTGTTATTAAAAGAAATGATTGTAAAAAGCTCTATGCAGTGACAAAGTTTGAAGGAAGAGCTGATCAACTCTTAATAGAGTGGTCACTACATGAATTAGCAGAACTTTTAAATAAACATGAAAGGGTCTTGCTAGAAAGTCTTCTCTCCTGCTCAGCTCTTTCTGGGATAAAATCGTATCTCTTTGAAAACAGCACAGTTCACTGAATATTAATTAGACCTTAGTTTAAGAAACAAATACATTTTGCGTATTATCTCAGAGCTGATTCTCTTCTCACAGAAGTGAGTCTGCACGATCAGCACTCGGTGCGGGTTCCGAGGTGCTAACAAACACAGAGTGCTGTTCTGCTCTCCTGCCTCCAAATGGGAAAGTGTCTTAGGCCCAGATTTGTAAACCGGGTCTTAGACCTCTGCTGCCTAGTGAGTGTAAACCTTTGGCCGGTGGGTTTTTAAGGAAGAGGCAGCAAGAAGCTGCTTGGTTTGAAATACCAAAGGAAGGGGGAGGATGTATGAGCATCATCGCTCAGAAGTGACGGCGCTGAAGCCGACATGTGCTTGCTAGTTAAAACGACCAGGTAAGTGGCCCGGTTTTAATGCCCTGCAGCTCCTCTTCTGGCATATTTGTCCCGCGCATCTTGAAACGGTGGCCCAAGCCAGCGCCCCCTGAAAAGGGCTGACAGCCGCCTTTCGCCGCTCATTTTGACCTTCTCCCCGCGAGCACCGACTCCAAGTGAGAAATGCAGACTGCAGCGCGCCCTCCCCGCTCCATCCAGGTTTGAGGCCAGCTGCGGTCGTTTTACAATCATTATTTTAAGAGCGAGAGACTAATGAGGAGGAGAGCTGGGTTCTACATTTTGATGAGAAGGTGATAATGCTCACTGCACAGACTCCCCAAGGAGCCGTAGCGCTTACCGTTTGCCTCGCCTCCTTAGTTTTTATAGGCCTCGGGAATGAAGGCTGAGGTTTTAAGGCAGCGAAGCATCCATTAGGAAGCGCTTACAGTGACCTTGGAGGCTGAGTTAGTCATTTGGCACTGCCTGAAAGCAGGAATGTTTTTTTCTCGGGGGCTAGAGGGTGGGATGCGGTTTCTCTACCCCTTGTCAGGAGATTTGCTCCCTGAACTTGGCTGTTGGGAAGGCTGAACTTGCGTCTCGTATTCCTTCTGCCTCATGCTCGTTCTTGCACGTTTCTTTTCCCAGCCTGAACTCCACAGGTTTTAAAATACCTCCCACGCTGGTTTGTACCTGTGCCTTCTGCAACTGGAAGCTGAAGTGTTGCGGTATTCGGCATACCTCAGTGATGGAAGGGATTTGTTTTGCTGGGATTGCAGCTGTAAGACAGCTGTGGGTCCAAACAGAAATACTGGTTGGTGTAAACATGCACTGTATCTCTGCTCTGTAGAGAAACACGGATCCAGGAATCGGTACCCAGACTCGGCAGGAGCATGAGTATCTGGGATTTGTTAGCAGCAAAGAGGCCTGCTAGGTTTTTATTATCCAGAGCATAGTGTTCAAAAGCCTTAATTTCAACCACTTTTGTAAGTGTCCTCATAAGATACATTTTGTAATGAAGCTCAGTCCTCACCTCTAGTATCCCAAACTCTCGGAACAAGTTCTGATGCATTCCTGAGGGGGCCCAGGAGACAGCAGCCCTGTCACGCTTTGAGAGCTGGATCCTAGTCTTGTTCTTTTGGAAGAGAGCTCCAGTCAGCCCCTGCCAGGCTCCGCTTGCTTCTGGGCACAGGAGGAGACGTTCCTCAGAGGTAAAACACTACTGGCTGGATGCTGCGCGGTATTTTGCTGTAGGGATGACTCGGGAGTCTTCCTCGGGTCAGACCCACAACTCTGAATCCCTCCTCCCTGTGCAGCCCCAGTGTTGTTCTGTGTGCTCAGCCTTCCCGTACCCCCTCTCCTGGGGATGGAAACTGCTAGCAATAACACCACCAGACCAGAAGTCACCGGCCTCAGGAAGCAGGAAAAGAAAAAAGCACGTCAGAGCAATGGAAGTATTTATTCACATGGTTTTGGGGTTATCTGCTTGCTTTTTCTGCTCTTTATATTCGTGCAGTTCCAAGTTTATATTCCCAGTATTGGGCAGAGTGGATTTCCCAAGTCAAGGATACCGGCCACCTTTTAACCCTGCCCTGAACCATTCCCACAAAGCGTTCAGGCTACACCCTGGAAAAGGCACAGAAAAAGTCGCAGCAGCGATCTATGTCCAGCTCCTTTGCTGAGGCAGATTCTATAGGCAGGAGCCAGGGGATTAATGGGATATATGTGAAAGGCACATAGCATCGGCATAAAGTGCCTTCAGTAACGAGCGCGAGCCACGCTTGCTACGTGCAAAACTGGACCAGGCTCATTAGGAGCCTGTGGCCAAGGTGGTGAACCCTCACTTGCCATCTGCAGGGCCGGGTGGCGAGGGGGCTGCAGGGGAAGGTGACAGCTCATTGGCAAGCAAACAAACCTGCCAGAAAAACAGATTAAACTCCACCCGCTCGGAAAAAAGGCAGGCAGCCTCTAGCCTGTGCAAGCCTCCAGGAGCTTCTCGGATGCAGAAATGAGACCCCAAATGGCTCCGGGGATGCTCCTGGTGACTTGTGCTGCGCCGGGCACGGGCTGCGGCACTGTCTGGGAGCCCTCCCGAGTCGGGTCCCTGCGGTAGCTGTGTCGGTAACGCCCCTGCGCCTGGGGACCCGGCTCCAGCCCGGTCCAGCGTTACCGGCAACGCTGGGATCTAGTGCTGCGGAGAACGGGTCTGTGCTGTCCTCTGTGCCCAGGCCAGCTGGCTGCCGCGACAGCGAGCCTCGGGCACAGGACAGCGCTGCCGGGGTCTGCAGCCCTGTAACATCTGCCACTCAGTTTGTGTTAATCTAGGTTCTGATTAAAGCGCAGTCTTATTCTGAGTGCAACATCCGCTGCCAGAGCAAAGCAGCTCTGGCGACCCGTTCTCCTTCACGCCTCTCTGACTCCCCGACTCCCTCCTGATTTACAGCAGGATGGGGCCAAGCTTGTAGATAAGCGTTGGGTAGATCTTGGCGTTACACAGCAACTCACAGCGAAGGTAATGGCAGCACCGGTGCTCTGCCCTGTCTCACAGTCTTTTGCACGGGTGAGGAGGAACATTGTTCCCTCCAGCCTGTTCCACACGAAGCATCAGGATTTCCGTGGGGTTCTGTCTCCAGCGCTGCATGGGCTGAGCTGCACAGGAGGACACGCTGGGCCGTGGTTACGCTGGCATCCTGAGGGCTCGGCCAGTCCTTTCAGGGGTGAGCAGAGCCCTGCCCAGCCTCGCCTCTCCGACAGCTCCCTCCTTCCCAGGCAATTGTCCCAGGGGCCCTTTGGAGAGCACACGAACTTCTTTTTGCTTCCATCCAGCTAGTTGTGCCCCAGTTACACCCGTGGACAAACACCTAACGAGGCGTTTGGCAGATCAGCTTTCCGAGCACAGACCTAAAGTGCTGGGGTGACATTTACTTTCAAGCACTAGCCGTGCCCCGAGGCATCTCCTGACACCGGGATTTCGTAACATGCAACCTGCACGCTTTCCGTTTCTGCTTGCAGTATGTGTTGAGTGAGGCTGGACATCACCACGAACGCACAAATAGCTTCACGTGGTAGAAAGGTCACTGCCAGAGAGAAAAAGAGCCCATTTGTTCTCTGGACCCCCATCACGCAGCCCTAAAGAACAAACCTGTTTGTCCTCAGGTCTTGGCTGTGCTTACGGAGAGGAGGGACGGACGGCAGCGGGCGCTCTGAGCCAGTGTTCATCTGCTCATTGCTGCCATTGATTGGCCTAAGGACCATCTCAAAATAGATGCCCATCATTGCCTACACCACCCCTGCCCAGCCTTGCTCCCTTCTCCAAGGCGCTCTCAGCAGCTAAGGCAGAGCAGTTGGGTTTTTCCCAGCGCCAGAGCTGGCTGTGGCGTGTCACGTCCTTCCCCAGAGCCCCCAGTGGTCTGCAATCTGTTTTCCTCCTGAATATCAATGAAGCTGGAGGGAGAGATTGACGTTTTCCCTCATGGCAGCTTGTAAGCACAGTTTGCTTTAGGTCAGCCGAAGACCTCCGCTCTGCTGAAGCAGTGGCAGGTGACGAGAGGCACTGCCTCCGAGCGACACGCCAAGCAGCCCGCTGGGCTGCGCCAGGGGTGAAATGCTTTCTTTCCCTTTTCTCGTGGGTTTTCATCTTAGCAGACAGGCTTCACGCACTTGCCAGCCCTTTTCCCCCAGGCCTCCTCCTCCTCCCTCCACCAGTACGGCTGTGGGCTGGGGGTCCATGGAGGTTTCCTTTGGTGGCTTTTCATCACCATTGCTGAAGCTAGATCTTTGCATAAAGCTTAGGGAATTAACGCAACATAAAGAACTTTTAAAAATGTTTTCCGTTTCTAAAATAAGTTGTATCTTTCTGGGACTGGCTGCGGTCGGGTTCCAGCAGGAAAGTTCCGCCTGCTCCTGAAGGCTCCTTTGCAGCTGACAGCAAACCCTCTGCCGTGCTGGAAACACAACGGGCTCTCCATCCCCGCAGCGGGCAGCTGCCAGCCCTGCCCACCTCCCCTGCTGATGTCCCCCCGCTGATGTCCCCCCGCGGCCAGCCCCAAGCTGCTCTGCAGCCCACCCAGCACCCGCTCCCGCCGGCAGCGCCGGAGTTGGTGTTTCTGTCTGTCTCCAGACCCTCCCCGTAGCAATGCGCCTTCCTGGAGCGCTTCTGGAGCTGTGAACCGAATGCCAATGACAGAGACGCTGATGGTGAATGGCAGCTCCGATTTCTCAGGGTTTTGTGAATTCAGTGTGTATCTTACAAGTCTGTCACAGTAACTGCTGTTCTCTGGGGCTTGGGAGTCCTGTGGCTCTCCCTCCTCCCTTGTGAGCAATTTATCTCCTTTACTGACAGCTAACTATTGACTTCTCCTTCTCCTAAAGATGAGATGTCCTGTCTCATCAGGTTTAAATTAGTTTTATCTTTAGACTTTCCTATTAATAAGCTCTCATTGTGGTGTCATTACCTGATATCTATTTTCTGATGTTTTTCATTAACGGCTCTATATCTTCCAGATATTTTTTCAAGTATTTTTTTTCCTCTGCCGGCTGAGTTACTTAATAGTCAGGCATGGATCAGGGGCATGAAGATGGTCAGACGCTGGTCAGAGGCACACGTGGAGTGGCCCAGCGCCCGCCGTCCGGCTGCGTGTGCAGGGAAGGGCGATGGAGCTGGCGGGGACGGCCCTGCGCTCCCTCCCTCTGGCTTGCTGCATCCCTCTGATTCCAGGCTGAGCTCTGCCACGCTGGGTGCTCTTGAGAGCATGAGTCAACAGAGTAATTAAAATGCCTCCCGTGAGGCAGAGGTGGTGCAATTCATTTGGACAGCTGTATTGGACTCTCTCTGGGAAGAAGAGAGACAGACTTTCTGTGCCCCTTCCCACGCTCTGCCCTCTCCCGCAGGCTCCCTCCCCTCTGGCTCCCCGTGTCCCCACTCCTGCGCCCGGGGAAGCGGCTCTGGCCCTTGGCCAATACCCCCAGGGCTAGAGGCACCTCTCCGCTCTTATTTCCCGTACAAGTCCTCCTTCCCACTCAGGAATCTCGTCTGGTCGTGCCCCAGGGACGCACTGCATGCTCAGGTCATCCTGGCTGCGGCACCCCGGGGCGCTCTGTGACCGCACAGGGACGGGGACCGGGCAGGGTGGCTCCGGCATGTGGGGAGAGCTGGAGCAGCAGCACACCGTGGGACTGCGGGCTGCGCTGAACATCTGCTCGTCATCCACGATTCAGTGTTCAGCATGCAGGTTCACAGGAAAGCTGATGTTTTACCTGGGGAACTCACAAGACCAAACAACAAAGTAGGATTCAAAACAGCGTTTTGCCTAAAATGTCGGAATTTCAGAGAGCAAAGCAGCCCTCGGTTGGGAGGTGGCCTCTCTTAGCTGCGCACTGCGTGCAGCAGGATGGGCTCGAGCAGCGCAGCCGCCCGGTGCGGAGCCCCTGCCTCCCCCTGTGTCGCAGGGAGCCCCCAGGCCCCTTCTGCCCCCAAAACATTTGCTGTGGGCGACTTAACCACAGCTTCTCTTTTGCACTGCAAGCATCGCTGCTAACGGTGAAATTCGGGAACTTGTTTTCCAGTGGGGAGAAGATGACAGTGCAGTGGAAGCACAGCACTGCACAGGATAATTTGGCTGAGGCCAGGTCAGCTGTTGACCTGCAGAGGGGAAATCCCAGCGTGGCCGAAGCTTCCCCAGCAGCAGGAGACCTTGATCTGAGAGCCGTGCAGTGAATCCATGCATGTGGGGTACTGTAACGTGCCAGCTGCAGGGGGATGGTGCAGGGCTTCATGGGCCTGGCAGGGTCTCATCCCTATTAGCAGAATTTCCTCTAGGAGACTGGAAGTGAAAGAGAATTATTTCACGTTATTCCAAGGAGGCCCATGACTGGGGTCTCCATTCCCGTTGGGCCAGAGCCACCTACCCCAGCAGTCGGGGTGGTGGGAGCTGCAGCTCCCGCCAGGAGCACGGGGACAGGCAGGGTCGCTAGCCTGGCTGAGTGCCTTCGGCTTCAGGGATTTTCTCATTGTATCTTCAGTGGTGTGAAAAGCAAAGCCCATTCGTCTTGAAAACACCCAAATCTCCTAAGTCTCCTAAAGACCAGGAAAATGCATTCCCTGAGTTTCACTTCGAGGAGCTGCTTGCACAGTGCAAGGCAGGGTAAGGGTGGGAAGCAGGGCCGGGTCGGCTGCGTGGGGAGAGGATTAATGCAAGAATGAACCTCATTTCCCTAAGTGCACTTCTCACTTTAATGAGGAGGAGAAAGGTGCTCGATTCCTTGAAAGGAAACCCTGGTATGACAACAACCTGATGTACAGTGGCATTTCTAATAGAGCTATCAGGGTGCTTCAGGGACACTCGTGTTCATAGCGTGTCTGCTATCTGCAAAGTCAGGTCACAGAGGAGAATTAGCTTGCCCAGCCCCTGCTGTTGGCTTGCATGCAAAAATTACACAGCAAACTACGACCAACTGCAGAATGGGTAATTTGCAGCAGTGCCTACAGCACTGGGTTTAGGCTGATTAATATTCAGTGCACTGCTGTGAAAATGAAAAGCCAGACAGAATTGTCCTCCTCCCCTTTCTGCATCCATGAAGATGCCAAGGGTAATGGCTGAAGCACAGAAACAAAAACAAGCTTCACTTTCAGTCAAGCTGATACAGGGTTTTTGAGCCTAAACAAGATGCTCCATTCTCTTTGGGTTATTTAGCCTCATCTTTTAACCTGTTCCTTCTTTTTTTTTTTTAATGTTGTCCTTCTGTTATTTAATTACAGAATGTTTAGAAGAGAATAGTAGGTGGTTTTCTTTGACGCTATCAGAACAAAACAGTAGGCATTTCAAAAAAACAGTTTCTCTTTAAAAAAGGGAAACGTTCTGACATTTAAAAAAAAAAAAAACCATCCTGTGATTTCTTGATCAAAACTCCATTTTGAAAAGCCCTTTTGCTGTTGGAGGGAAAACTTCCCCCATTCCATGCTCAGAAGAAAGCACAGCACAGGCCTGCCAGGAGCAACAGTACCCGCCGGCAGAGACCGGGATCCTCTGGGCAGCAGGGAGATGCCCCAGGGCTCAGGGCGCAACCCAAGCTCCCGCAGCTGGCTGGCCTCCTCAGCGCTCGTCCTCCCCAGCCGCTTCCCCTTGCCAAGCGCCTTTCCCGGCTCCAGCCACAGGTGATGGGTTTCTCTTCGTGCTCCCAGGGCTCGTTCCTCCCCCTGTTGGGTGGAAGAGCCTGGGAGATGCTCAGACATGCCGGTGCTGCTGTCCCACCCATGTTCGGCTGAGGTAGGGCTGGGTGCTCTCCTACGACAAAGCGGCTTACGAAAGAGGAAAGCAGAGCTGCCGGAAAAGCCGAGGCTGCTGTTTGCCTTCAGGGCTTTGGTTTTGCATTGGCATGGGCCAAAATAAACCCTCACCCGGCAGTCCCAAACCTCACATTTTTTTCTGTTGTGCAAACAGAAGCTGGGTGAGAGCGGGATGGGATGCTGTCAGAGCAAACCCCCGCGAAGGCAAACACAGACCGAGGTGCCGCCGAGCGGGAGGAGCTGGCACCGCTCAGAGCTGTGCTCGGCCAGGCACTGCTGACCCACGGCCATGCTCCGGCCGAGGGGCTCTGCCGGGTGTCCGTGCATCGTCCCTTCTTGCCAGCAGCCATTGCAAAGGACAAGCCACGCGTCCCGGCTGCCGTGGGGGGAACTGGCGGGGTGAGAGGTGCTTGGTGTCCCCGACCCCTCTGTGACAGCCCTCGGCACCGGCTGGGGAAATCCTGCACAAAGCCGTGTTGGTGCCCTTGCAGACGAGGCTCGCAGGGGTCTGAGCGACAGTCACCCACCCTCGCTCAGCGGGGCCAGGCGGTGCCAGCGGCAGGGATCGGTGCCTGTGGCACCATTTTACATTAATACTGGTGCACCAAACCGGCGTGGGCTGGCAAGGCGGGTGCTGCTGCTGGCTCCGCAGGCCTTGTGGAGGCCGATGGCCACTTGCCCCCTTGCTCTGCGGGAGCAGAGGTGGGAACCACCCCGATGGCACCACGCCACTTGAACGTATTTGCTTTTTGGCAGTTTGGCTCTAGGATTACTGAGGAAATCTTTATACCTGTCTTTGCAATTTTTCACAGCCAGTGAGCCTGAGCTGAGACTTGGCACTTTCTTTCATCCTGCTCCTTCTGTTTCCTTAGGAATTGGAAACCGAACGTGCCCAACGAGGCGTTACGTATTAGACAGCCTGGGCCAAGGCCCTGTCCTTCCCCTCGCAGCTCTGCTGCTGCCATCGAAGCACACCCGGCCTTCTGCTTTTCACCTGTGTGCTGCCGAGCGCACGCAGCGCACTGGCATAAAGTCCAACCTCCCGGAGCCCCCAGCGCGTCGGTGTTCATTGCAGCCGGCACGAGAGGCGGGAGGGTGGCGCCGGCTGCAGCCCAGCAGCGCCTAACGGCCACGTCTCAACAGTGTCGTTACCTCTGTCTTTAATTGGCAGGGTGAGGGTGGCATCCTGCCCCCCGCCGAGGTCGGGCTGCTCGGGGCATCGCTCGCTCGCAGGCTGCCGCAGCCAGGTCAGAGGAGCAAGGAGCAGCAGGAGAGGCTGGGCTGGAATCCCCAGGCATCGGGGGTACCCTGGTCACCCCATGGACTCGTGACAAGGGCAGCGGGAAACTCCAAGGTGTTTAGAGAAACATTTAGACTCCTGAACGCTCAGCCACGGCGTGTAGGAGCTATAGGTTAGGCTACAAGAAAGTGGTCTTTCGCCAATGAAATTTTGTTCTTTCATGAAATAAAAAAGCTTTTGCTCGCAAATAAAATAATTCTACGGGGAACTTGAGCTGAAGCAGTTGATTTCTGGATCAGCTGCACAGGAGCTCTTCACTCCTCCAGCTGAGCCTTCCCTCCCCAGAGCCGCTGCTGCTTGGCAGAGCCGTGGTTTCTGCCCAGAGCCAATTTAATGCAAAAACGCACTTTCTGTCAGAACCGGTTCAGGTGTGGAGTTTCGGAACAGCACTAGCGGCAGCCGCAGGGGCCAGGGACATGCTGGTCAGCGGCTCTTTGGCAGCCCCGGAGTGGACGGGCTCAGATCAGTGCTTTGGGGACACGGAGACAGCACAGGGTCCAGGTGGGGAGGGCAGTGGTGGAGAATGAGCCACAGCCGAGGAGCAGCGCTGTGGGCTGGGGTCTGCACTGGAGATGCTCACCCCGAGCTGGCATCACGGCTCCCGGCTGCACATTCTGCTCTTTCTGGCGACCAGCTGCCAGCAGCCACCATTTCCCACTTCCCACCATCATCAGCTGTTCTGCTTCTCTTCAACTTTTCTTTTTAATGCATTTCATCAGGAAGAGGCGACACCCGCAGCTGGGACTGGGGCGGGTGGCGGCGCAGCGGCAGACATGTTACCGGCTGGAATGACAAACTGCAAAGTTGAGCGTAAATGTCAGGTGAGAAGCAAGTCCTGTCCTCTGGCCGAGGTGCCGAGATGTGAGCAGGAGCCCTGGGAGTGGGGGCACTGGGGAAGATGCTGGCTGCAAACCCACAGCTCACGAGACCTGCTCCCACGGGACGGGGCTCTGGGCAGGAGCAGAGGGACCCGTGATGGGCAGAGGCAGAGGAGGGTGTCGGTGCATTCTAGCAGGGATGCTCAGGAGAACCAACACGGGTGCTGGGAAGCAGCTGGCAGCACACGGTGCCATGCCGGTGGCTCCGGATGCCGCGGGGCTCGGGGATCTGGCACTGGCCCCAGCAGCTCTCACCATGCAGCCGTTCTGCGCAGGGGCTGTGGTGCAGCCGACCTCAGGACGTGTTTTGATGTGGGGAGCCGCCAGCAAGCCCCCACGAGTGGGAGCGAGCTCCTCCTGTGCCCGAGAGCTCGCCGGCCATTGCCGCCTGCTCACCCCCAGCGTCCTGGGTGTCCCGGCCTCAGCCCGGGGGGGCTGCCCCGGCAGGACCCCAGTGATGTGTTTGTTCATGTCAAACAGCTCCCAGCTCGCTGGCAACAAGCAGGGAGCAGGAACATAGAATAAAAGAACCAGTAGCTCAGGGACAAGGACAGAATAAATCTGCATAAATACAAATGAGGGGAATATTTATTTTTCACATTGACCACATTTCTGTATCTACTTTAAATTGTGAGAGAGGCACGGGTCTGTCAGGGCTGGGCAGGGCTTAGACTTAGCTCCGGGGCTGGAGCTCTTCTTGGTTGCCCACCTTTCCAGCAGATTTATCTATTAAATATTCTTTGCATGTAAGTTACTCCTGTAGCTGATAGGAGAGATAAATAACAAAATCCTTGCAAATGCAAAAATCCTTCGGCACTTTGGAAAGAAACCAAATCACGTGCTGAATGCAGATGAAGAGAAATTCTTTTTATTGTAAGGAGTAACAGAAGGGATGTGAATCCGCCTCACCCACAATGCAACACATCCAAATCCACTTGGAGATTACAAGACAGGATAGCATTTACTCTGATCAGTTCAAAGCATAACTGTTAGGGAACAAATCAGCTAAGTACATGTCTGGATTAGACTGTAGGCCTTTTTTGCCTTCTTTTTAACAGTATGAAATCACTGGAAACAGCAAAATTTCCTTTTGAAATGGTAAACTAATCAAGAAGCAAAAGGAGAGCAAGACAAAGCATTTACATGTCCCCAGCGTTTGTCCCTTTTCTCTCTTCCCTTCATGGGAATTTGGTGCAGTTTATGCAAACTCACAAAATACCCATGGGATGGCTGCACGGGAACCAAATCGCTGCTGCTGGCCTGGCAGTCTTGGCCCAGCACCAGGGAAGTCTCCTCTGTGCTGAGCAATTACCTGGCCCAAGCCAAAGCCCCGGTCCAGGCGAAACTTGGGTGCGTGTGAGGAAGGACTGGAGGGTCAGGGCAGTACCTTTGTCAGTGGCTGCCGTAACGAGTGGCTTATGGCCATGCCAGCCGGACGGGCACGCAGCCATAACCCAGCAGCGCCATCGGCACGGCTAACCATCATCGTGGCTACCCATCGACAGATAACCATCAGCGTGGCTAGCCATTGGCGTGACTAACCCTGGGCTGGACAGAGACACCAAAGTCTGATAAGGCTGAAAAGTAAAGCAGAAGAAATAGTGTATTTTCTTGGTTGGGTTTCTCCATTTTCATGTCTATTCTCCATGTATTGAGTCATCTTTCTCCCTTCCCTCCTTCTCCTCAGGGCAGAGCGGTGGGAATTGCCCGCAGGGGGACCTGGGGGGATGCCAGAGCTGAGGTTTCAGGCGGTGCAGGAGCTTGGAGTGGCAGCCCCATGCTCCCTTGTCACCTCCCGCTACCAGGCGGCAGGGTCAGCCCTGGTGGGCTCGTCTCACCCAGCCCAGGTACCAGCATCAGCACCGGCACCGGCACCGGCACTGGCATGTCCTGCAACAGAGCTCTGAGCCAGGTCCCCAGCCAGCAAATCGTCCTTACCCCATGGTGCTGCCAGCCCTGTGGCTATGGAACGCTCCTGGGATCGATGCCTGTGGCTGGGGGAGAGGGACTCAGGTCAGCGCGCTCCAGGCCCTGGCCCCCCCCGGCCCCGCTGAGCCCCCTCCGCGCCGGCGGCCTGAGAGCCACTGGCTTTATGGGCAGAGATGATTTAGTGCCCTGAGGAATATGCCTCTGGGGAAGCTGGGACGGCTTCCAACTCTTCCTTCTCTCCTCTATATATTAACTTTGCATGCATATGAAGCTGAAAGCTCTTCCAATCACCTCTGCAAATATTAATTAATCCTCACAGCATCCTGAGGACCATTATTCACTCCTATTAAGTAAATATTATTAAATCCTTTTATGAGAGGTGAAATGACTTTTCTAGGGCTGTGCAGGGCATAAGTAGGAGTGCACAGACTTTGTCTCGCGACCGTATGCCCGGAGCTGCCGAGTGCAGCCAAGCCGCCGCTGCTCAGGGGTAAACCTGCCCGTGCCCAAGCCGGGGGATGTCTCTGAGGACCACGGACCCCGACCACCCCACTGCACCGCTGCGCTGTGCGGGGTGGAAGCACTTTGTGGGACCACCCCGAGATGCATCAGCATCCCGTGGCTTCAGCTGCACCCCATGGCCACCAAGACCGGCTCCCCACTCTTGGCCATACCCCATGCCAGGGCTGCATCCCCTCTGTACATCCCCACTGCTACGGCTGCTGCCGCTTTCTGGGTCACAGACACCAATGGGGATTGCCATCGTGGCATCGGGGCCAGACTTACTCTGAAGGAGCCAGTCGATGAAGGCGCTTGGGAATGGGAAATTCTGCAAAAAACAAGGAGGTATTAAAGTGCGTGTCGGCAGAGGCTGCGGTGGGCAGGAGGGCAGGCAGCTTGGGGGGGACCAGGGATGGCACACGGCCATACCTGCAAATCCAGCTCCACAAATTGTCCGGCTGTCATTGGCAAATGGGAGAGGGCAGAGTGGATTTTCCCCAGGAGCCCAAAGGAGATGAAACCTGGGGAGAGGGAGAGGCAGTCAGGGCTGGGCAGTGCTGGCTGCCCTTTCAGGAGCCTGCCAGAGTGCTCTGCCTGCCTGGAGCTGCGCTGGCGAGTGGAGCATCTGGCAGAGGCTGGGAGAGCAAACTCCCTGCCTGGCGATGTCCTCAGCACCAGAGGAGGAAAAAACCCTCATCCTTCCTGCAGGTCTCAAACCTCCTAGGGTTCAAAGGCTCCCATGAAAGCTGCTGTCCTGGAGCTACCTGGTGCATGTCTCGTCAGACAGGAAATGTTTTGGGTAAGTGGGGACAACATTGCATGCCATGAAGCAGCAATGTCATCTGTGTGGGGCTCGAAATGAACAGAGCTGGGGAGGGAAAAGCCCCTGGCTCTGCGGGGCTGCAAACCGGGGGGTCCCAGCAGAGCCGCCTCTCTTGGCAGCAGCTCAGGTCTGGCCCCGGTTAGAAAAACAACCGTGAGAACAGCAGGATCGTGATGCTTTCAGGCAGCGGTGGCAGGGAGCCGGGGCTGTGCCACCCACAGCAGCTTTGCTGGCGGAGCGGAGCTGCTCCTCCTCCACGCAGACCAACTCCTTCTCCCATGGCTCCAGCTCTCCTGAGGACACCCGCTGCCTGTGGAGATGGCTAGACATGCAAAACTCAAGTGTGACTCTGAACATTAATATAGAAAAGAAAATGTAACGACTTACGGTTGAGGAATTGTAGTTTAATATTGATGATGCTGACCCAAATATTCACTAATGGGCAAAGCTGCAACGGTAACAAGTGGCACAACCTTGGTGAGAATATCGTAGGTGTAGCAATGCGTTTTCCTAACATCGTTTGAGTTTCACAGACTTTAAGTCAAGATGGAACAATCAGCTCCTAGAGCATAGTTTCCTCCATGGAAAAAGGGCAATATAAGTTGTTCAGCCCTCTTCTCGAGATGGCACAGATTCTATTTAACAGAATAAAAGATTTTCTAACAAGCACCTTTTTTCTAAGTGAGGCTGTCACTTCTGCTTACCGCACTGTCTCGGTACCAGAAGGCATTTCAGAAAGCAATTGGTTACAAATTATCCCGTAACATTGCATGATGGAATTTGAATTACTTCTAACAAATAAATCCTGTCTGTAAGAAAGATCAAGGAATTTTGCAGAATTCACTTATGGGATGTGGGCGTGTGTCTGTGCATGCACATATATATATAGAGAGAGATGTACATTTATGTAAATCTGCTAGACAATTATGGCAAAAACAGTAATTTCAGTCAAAGTGCAGCTTCTTACAGCAAAGGACTTTCAGGCACTCACCAGCGCAGGTATGAAAGACTGAAGAGTTGAGTTCAGCAAACTGCTCACCAGATTGGTGAGGGGGCTGGAAAGGAAAAAAGACAGACAAAAATTAACAGGGAAGCTGTCAAAACCTGGGGCTCAGCATCAAACCAGATCTGAACTCTTCCGCTGGTCCGCAACGCTCTGAGCACTGAAGAGGAGCACCCGTTGTCTTCTCTTACCTCTGATGTTAAAAGATGCTGCAAGCCCACAGCTCCCCCAGGCTTTAGCAGGAATTATAGATGCTCAGGACTTTGTTGTCTGCTTCCCAAAATCTGATTGTTAATGTGTAAATCTGTGCCCAGATTTGGAACTGAAATTATGCCCCACTGCAAACATACACAGAGCTGGCCCCCGGCTAGTCCTGCCCATTATTCTGTTTCCCTGTGCACATGCCAGTATCCCATCCCCTTGCATGTTTCTCAATAAAAATTGGCTTTTCTGTGAGAAAAACCCGTGGACTCCTCATGGCGGGATAATGGAGCTGCCATTTCCTCTGCACGCTGCCCCTGAGATTTTTGCTGAGTTAACCTTCTCTGTGAAGTGCTGGGTGGTCTCAAGTCTGGCAGCTAAAGCCCAGCTGGGCAGCTCAGAGGCGAGGGAGGGAGAAGCCTGCCTCCAGCGCGAAATGCAGCCCTGTGCCGGGGGCTATGGCCGAGCCCCAGATCAGACCAGGTGGGTCAGGCTAAGCTCCTGCATGTGACAAAGCTGTCCTTGCAGATCACCTCAGGGCTTCTCTGAGCAGCTGCTCGGTGTGTGACACGAGCCCGGTGGCGGTGAACGCTCCCACACTCACCCCTTCCGCAGGTTGACATTGAAGCCACCGAGCAGGTTTCTGCAATCCTTAATAACGAACTTGAGGTCACTGGGGGTGTCTTGGGTCAGTGCGATATGTGTCGTGATGTTTGTTTCTACCGAGGATCCACTTAGGAAGTGAAAAATCCTGAAAAATAAGGAAGTGGCTTGGAGAATTATGGAGGAGACCAAAGCAGCCCAGAAGAGTGGTATCCATGGATGAATTGCAAGCTTGGGCTCAGCTGGGACAATGTTTTAGTCTCAGGACTTCCATCAGGCTCCTGGTCTTGTTGGCAGATCATTGAAACCGCAGCGTGCAAACAGGCACGGAGAGGTTTCCAGGAAACTTCTGATTTCAGGCAGAGGAGGGACAAGTCAACACGAAGGAGCATGGAGCCTTCTTAGCACCAGCCCTGCTCACCCTGGCAACTGCAGCAGCAGCTTCGAGTACAGGTTCAGCACAAGCTCACCCCCACGAAGGACCTTCCATGACACTCGGACGTTCTTGAGGTTCAGCAGCTTCAACCTGGGGGTCCACACCAAAGCAAGCCCACCTTGAGATGGCAGAATCAGCAGGAGCAGACCCTACAGTCCCACCTCTACCTGTTCACCATTTGACCTGTTACCTATGTAGATATTCCCAGTTAAATGTGTAGGTGGGGAAGGCCCAGCCCCAGCTCCAGGAAAGGCCAAGTTCAAAGCAGGGTCAGCTTGCTGAGGTCTGTGTCCCACTGAGTCTCAACCATCTCCAAGGGTGGAGATTCCC
>VZTL01069437.1:31274-45796 GCA_013400535.1 Scopus umbretta | reverse complement strand
AAAAAAAAAAAAGGCAGTTTAGAAGGTAAGGTCTGAGTAGAAGAGAATATATCTTTTTTCTGAAACACGAAGAATAAGATTGTTGCATTTTTCTCAAAATACCAGCAAGTTCGACCCAATGTTTGGTTTTGATTACTGAATATCTGAAAGAGTGTAGCTCCATCAGAATTTCTCTCACCATATCTAGAATTTATACCCAGTATTAATGAAATTGTTCTTTTTGGACTACAAAGAATGTGTATTTTACTATTGAAAACCAGTAGGGAATTAGACACTACATATGTAACTTCCATAAAGAGGGAATGTGGAAACACTCTGTAGGTAGCCTCTCTTTTTTTTTTTTTTTTTTTTAATAAATAATTCTGTTCTTTGCTTCTCAGGGGCAGATGTGGCCTTTAACTTTTCATGTATTGCAATGTTCTTGTTTTGTTTTTGTTTTTGTTTTTTTTTTCTTTTCTAATTATCAGGGATATTTCACCAAAAAATGGAAGTGAAGTATTTTTCTCACACGGAATTTATGAAAAATATTCATTGGCTCCAAGCCTCTCTGAATTGTGGCATTTATCAAACAGGTATATTCTGTTATGTTATAATTTTGTGCTGTTTGTCATCATCCTATTGATACATACCCTTACTGTTTTGGGGGGAAGCTGCATGTTATCTGGTATGCAAGGATTTGTTACTGACTCCTTGGTCCAGCAGTTGGTCTGTATTTTACCCGTTGTGAAACATCAGAAAGCAGGAAGAGTCAAAGTTGCGACCTGGCATCTTCTGTGTCTTTTGGGGAGGCGAGGTGGTATTTGGGGGGTTTGGGGATGGGGTTTGGGTTATTTGTTGGGTGTGGTGCTTGTTTTTTACTTTCTCTTATGTACCAAAGAGGGATGAAGTTTGACCCATACTCTTAACTGGTCACAGTAAGGATCCTGTAACCCATGAACCAGACCTAATTCTTTTTAGAGATTAATGTCTTGCTGTCTGTCTGTGTCCTCTCACTTGGTAGAAGGCTGACGATAGTATACACTGAAATCTTTTTTTACTTGTGTCTTTTGGAAGTAGCCAACGCTGTTTACATAGTTCCAACAGTGACTTAGGTGCAGTGGAGATACAATTAATTCCTTGAGTAATGAAAAAACTATATAAAGTGTTAGCTGAATAATGGGAAATTAAATTGTGTGAACACAGGTGGTACACGTACTATAAGTTGTGCAATTTTGATGTCTTTTTTTTTAATTTTCTGAAGCTGAAGAAGTAGAACCAACATTTCTTTCACTTAGTGAAAAGCATAGCTCATGCTGCTGGATTTCAGAGGCTGAAGGACTGTATTTAGGCTCTTGGGTTTTGGGGTTTTTTTTGGTTTTGTTTTGGGTTGGGTTTTTTTATTTTGTTTTGTTTTAAGAAGTTGTGAAGCTGGTAAGGACATACAAGTGGCAAGTGTCTCGTAGTGGATGAACATTCACACCACAAAGAATGCAGATAGGAGACCAAGGTTGCTATGGTGCTCTTAAGTGGGGAGTTCAGCATGTGGAGGAATAATTTGTTGTAAAGCGAAATTAGTGTATTTTTATGAACTGACACTGAGAACACGTATTTGAGGGGAATACCTGTCTACATCACATGACTCTATATCCCACTTCTTTAGCTGGAGAAGGCTTTTCTGGTTGATCTCTGTTGGAGCAATCTTCCTTGAACTGGCACAGCCCTCGCAGCTTGCTATTGGGTACGGTGGATATTACTGTAGGATTCTTCTTTTAGATGATGTAGAAAAAGGGTTTCTGGAGTAGACATGACTGCACTTAACAGTGGCATTGTGTTCAGTTGTGTATGGTAGAAGTGGATTTATACCCAGAGGAGAGGTCGCAACCAGCAAAATTCAGAAGTTGATGGAACTGGGTTGTGTGGCCATTGTCACGAGGGAGAGGAGTGGAACCTGGTGGGGCAAATGTGAAAGTAAAAGCTGGAGGAAATTTGTCAATTTTTATGTTGGGGTTTCTGATAGATATTTACAAAAGAGTATGTTCTCTCACTATAGAAGCTGTAAAGGCAGGTTGCTAATAAAATGAAGGGGAAGAATTTAAGCCGTCAGCTCAAATAAAGTATAATGCTGTAAATATGGACAGAAAAGCTCTGTCAGATTATTTTGGTTTGCGCCCTGATGAAGGCTGTGACAGCACTGCATACTGAAATGATCTTGATGTGCTGCCATTTCATTCAGTGCTGAATATAGCCAATTTAAGTTGCTAGAATTTCTTGATGTTCCTACATTGGCATATCTGAGTCAGCATCTTGTCGCTGCTGCAGCTTAATTAAATTTGCCAGTTTGTGCCACAAGGATGGACACATTCTCTTATTCAGAGAGACAGCTGTGAAGTATTATTAAGAACTGGGGACGTGATACTGCTGGGTTTGAATAACACTTGAGATGTTTTCTACTGCTGAAATCATATCTTAAAATGATGCTTTTTCCAAGATCAGCAGGTAATGTTCATTTTGTTAACCTTAAATATTTTCACTCTTAAGAACAGTTATTTTAAACAGAGCAGGGTTAAGATGGCCTTCATATACTGGAGTTATTTTAAGATCTGACTTTCTAACATTACTTCGTTGTTGTTAAGGCAGCTATGCCCCTTACCTTAGCCTAATATTTTTGGCAACTGATGTCAGCATTGTTTAGAGTAGAAAATGAAACTCTTGAATTGTGTACTCTGTTTTCAGGAATTTCTTCTTGAAGTCTGGAATTTCTAATGTTACAATTAAGTAGCTTTAATTCTTTTACAGTGAAATAAGAGCTTTTTCTAATTAAGTCTTTCTCCTTTACTTTGACTCATGTTACACCTTTCTGAATGCAAATTGTTTTTGAACACCAACCGTCAGTGAAATGTTGAGACATTTTATCTTTTCATTAATAATGGGTGTTTCCTGAATAAAGAATCAGAGTTTCATATTTAGTTTGTCACCTCAATATTGAGTATACAGACTAATATATACACTATTTTGTTTATAAAATATTTTTTTTTCATCTTTAAACCAGTGTGACAAACCTGCTGTTGGTACTAAGGGTTAGTCTGATTGTCCAGATGAAGTTTCAGAATAAGAAAATTCCTATGACATAGACTAGGAATTAGAGTAGTACAGTATCTCACAGTGTGCATTTTGCTGGATTTGAAGTTTAGGCTTGCATGACTGCCTTCATTAATTCTGACAGATATTAATATTTATGTGAAAAGTGTAAGTTCTTTCATTTATTACTTCTCTTTCAGAGAGGCAAAGAAAAATGTGGAGGCATTGGCAAACTCTTCAGAAAACAGACAGACTTGTAACATGCAGGCTGCAGACCCAGTTGAGGTGGAGGCTAAAAGCACAACTGATGATCATCCTTTTCCAGAACCTAGACTCCCGTATCCATTTACCTCTTGTTTGACTGAGAAGGAGCAGAAAACATACTTATATCTGATGACTAAATACTCAAACCCCTCTTCCCATTTTCAAGTTAATGCAGCAAGTCAAAGAGAATTGTTCACGTATCTGGTAAGTGTGCATATGTGTACATGCGAACATCACAGAGTGAGTCATACAATTTTTTTTTTGTCACAAAGGGTTAAGGAAAACGTAGCAAAAATGTTTTTAAATTCAATTTGTTGTAATTTCCTTTTAACATATTATGAATGGTAACAAAGGTTTAAAGTATTCAGGAGAAAATTTGTAATATAAATTGAAAGTGCATTTGGTTATGTCATTGAAAGTGTGTAGGGTCTTTGTGGGTGTTTTGTTTTGTTCTTAGCAGTAGTCTGAACAACTGATGGTAAGTGTAGATCTTTGATAGGTGATCAAATACCCACTCAGCCCCGAAAAACCCCACATTTTTTTAAGAGAAGAAAGTTAAGAGTTGACCTTACTGTGATTTTAGCATTTCATAATGGCATGTAGCAGTCTTGTATAATGTTAGGAGATGGATACATCATGGTGTGCTCTTTAGCAGCACCGTGTAATGGGAACTTTCTTCATTAACATGTGAAGGGACCTGTGTGTTGACCTTCTAAGCTTGCCGCATCAGTGCCTATGGGAGTAGAAGAACACAAGTTCACACTTGCTGCTTAGTCTCGGAAGTATTGTTTAAATAGTGAAAGGCTATGTCTCATGTTGGTTGGAAGGATCATTTTAGTTGAATCCTGTATAATGTAATTAATCAGCAAATGTTTTTGAGCCATTGCATTTGGTTTCCCATGCTTCCTTGTTAATGCTAATTCCTTTATTTTATGTTGTAACAGTGGGAATGTCATTCCCAGGCAAATCAGTACCTAGTGCATTGGTGTTACTTGTAATTGCTTACGAAGTCAGAGCTCAGATATCACTGTGGCTCTGTCATGTAAACTTGCTCCAACAATGCCTTATAACCTTCCTTTTTTTAAACCACCAGTGTATGATCAAAAGAAGGTTGCTCTTTGTTGGGGGGTGGTGTTTTTGTTGTTTTGGGATTATTTTTTTAAGGAAATGGGCCTTGCAAAAAATTTTTTTACTTAAGTGAAACTCTGAACGTATGTAAAGACTTGCCAAATTGAGCAGCAAGTGGAATCTGTGCCCTCTCTCATACCATCACCTGTACTACCTCTGGAAATTTTGTTGATTACATACCTAGCCTACAGGATTCCATTCTGTCCTAAAAAAATAGATTTTTTTTTTCCTTCCCTCTCAGCAAATGAAAGAAGTGGTAAACAATGAAGTTGCAGAATTTATGAAATTTGCCCAAAACGCTGCAAAAAACTGTGCCCAAGATTATGATGCCATCTCTGAAGATGCACTACGTTATACTGAGGTAACTACCGATACTGTGTTTAATTCCTTCCCTTCTTAAATAGTCATACTGGCGTTGTGATTAAGATACGTAGGTACTTCTCATTGGATCTGATGTTCCCTGAAATACTGCTGATCCATGTTGGGATGAGACATGAGAAGTCGCCATTTCCCTAATGCTGTCTAGCGTGGCTTGGTCCACAGTTTATTGTAGCCAAAAGATACACCGTAAGTGAGGTCACTGAATACAATTGTGTACCAAGATTTAGTCATCAATTGAGTAGATAACGTCTTTATATTTCGGAAAGGAGAAATAGCGTTTTAAGTATGCATTTACATTAACAAGCTGCTCCTAAATATACACTACTGGACAGAATGTTAAGCTTTTTTCCACAGTAGCATGTTACAAAGTCATTTTAATCAGCAGTTGCTCAGGCTCTACTAATCATCTGCAAGTTCATGCTGTGTTAATTATCCACTTTGATAATTCTAAAATGAAACATGAATGCAACTTAGATATATTTTGTGAAAAGAATTCCAGAATACAGATTTGTTAAACTTTCCCATCAGTGGATTGACTTGCTCTTGCTTGTTTTCCTCATAGTGTCTTGCCTTAATTGAAGTGACCTACTTATATACTTTCTGTTAAAATTTCAGTCTTTTCTAGTAAGTGCCATGTCACTTTCTTTTACAGAATAAAACAGAAAAATAAATGTGTTTACTAAAGAGTAGAGTATTTAGTTGAATTCAGAAGGATTGCTTCTATTTCACCACAATACTTTTTATTATGTGCTTTATCATGCACAAATTTGTTCTCCCATTAACACACGGTTTAGGCACACCTGAGGACAAAAATCTTGCTTTTTCTTCTAATAATTGGGATTGGCTTTGTAATTTTATATCTTGCACCTGTGTCTATTTTTCTAAGTGATCTTGTCGTCTGGTCACAAAATGTGTCTCCAAACTTGAAGTCCTATATATAGTTAAGTTGATATCCCAAGTTAAAAATGAAACAGGTACATGTTTAGTTTTAAACAATACTTGCACAAATAACTCATTATAGTTACTAAATAAAACCTAACTATCTTAAGTACATAATTCAGATATCAGAAAAAAAAAATCTTAGGATCTAGAGTTGACATGAAAACAAGTTTCAACACATACGGAGTCTTCCTATGTCTTCACCTTTGCGACTTTTACCTAGGCCTAGTGTAAATTAGGTAGTAACACAAAAAAATACTAGTCCCTCTGAAAGCCAAGATAAATAACCTGAAAAGAAGATAATGATCTGGTTTAGCACACTGCAAACTACACTCAACTTTTTTTTTTCTGATTGGTCTGAGCCTGTGTGCATACATTGTTAGCCTTGGGTTGAGGAGAATTTAGAATATGTTTCAGTTCTGATACCGGTGACTGCAAGAGTATTATAAAGTTGTACTAGTATCTCTAAGTTTTTCAACACTGTCTCTAACTGGAAAAGTTGAACAAGTCTGTTAGTGGTAATCTGCTAAATATATCTGTGTTCTCTACAGAAAGTATATGTAAATGCAACTTTGAATTGCAGAAAAAACTTTTTAAAATTAAATTCTTGTGCGAGATGTGAATGCATAAACTATTTTTTCTTTTTACGTTAGGAATTATTACGTGCTTGTATCGGACATGTGCAAAAGTATCCCGAGTTTTACATGCTCCAGGAGATCATGAGCATCATGGGAGGAAAGTTTCATACACAGTTGACCTTTAGGCTGGAAAAAAATCTTCTTGTAATGGTAATATCTTACCTATCCTTATTGTTTTGGTATTATTTTCAAATAAGTAGAATTACATCTGGGTTGTGTTATGCAAGGCTTCGGGGTTTTTTGCAACTATTATTCAGTGCTTGGGTTAGGGGTTCTAATTTATAATTAAAATTGTTAATGAAAACGTTAATGAAATTATTTTGGTAGTAAGGCCATTAACACCCTTCAGTGTTTGCAATAAAAATATTACATTAATAGTATATTTTTAATATAACACTAAATGCATCTGCATAAATTCTTAATATTTTTCATTATAATAAGTGCAATGTTGGGTCAGCATGATTTCAGTTAAAGCTACTTTCTGATACTGCTTGATTTCTTCAAGGGTACGGCAAGACGTAGTAAAACAGATTTCCCTACCATGCCTGTTCAACTGCCCACAGATTATAAAACTGTTGCATCTATTATAACTCCAGAAAAAAAGGCTTCTCTTATGCACAATGTAAGTAGCCTTTTTATTGTCAATTTTAAGGCATATTTTGTACAGAAGAACAATTTGGTCTTTTTTTATTTGGCAACATTAAGTTTCTTTTTCCCTGCACCACCTGCCCCTGCCTCCCCCCCGAGTCTTACACATCTTATAGCATAGGAACATATACTGTATCATTATTTGTTTAGCATTTCATTTACAGCAATCACACTGCCCTCTTCAAAAGTTGGGTTATTACCTCTTGGACCTAGTGCCTCTTGAAGGGACTTCCTCTGTTCTCTCAGTGAAACATTAGAAAGGTCCTTAAATTGGAACACCCTGTCTGTGAAATCTGGATAAAATTGTTTATTACGGTGGTGTTCTTTTGAAACTTTGCTTTGCAACTTCTAAGCTGGCCTCTGTGTGTGTGTGTACGTACATATGAATGCATGTAGGTGTAAAGGCTTCTGCTTTAAGAAAGAAGTCCTGAGGGTAAGAAGAAATACTTGAGCCTGGCTAGTTTTCTGAAAAGTCAATTAGGTTAGCTTACCCTGGGAATTTCTTTTGCTAAACAGCATAAACTCTATTTCTGAGTTGAACAATTTTTAGATTCCATTCCACGTTACCGTTAAATATCCAATGTTTCTGTCTGTGTTCTTCCACAGAGAAAATCAATTAGTTTTTTGTTCCGTAGAACTTGGTTTTTGTGACTCTCTATTCCAGATAATTTGTTATCCACTAATTTAAGGAGTTTGTTCACATATCAAAAATCAATCTTTCAACAGACGCACTGATTGCAAAGACACTTTTGCTTAAGAAAGTAGCACAGGTGATAACAGGAGAACGATATACATACCTCAAGAGGCGTTATAGCTATAAACAAAGAATATTTCTGATGATGTCTCAGGTGGCAGAAAAAAGAACATAGCTAGATTTTTCTTATTTCTCTCTCATGGTCCTCAGTGCTCTTGGGCTTCTATTATCTTCTTAGTCCTTGATGTTCTCCTCCCACCTTGTGAGTGTTCCCAGCCTCTTCTCTTCATGGAAACCTGGACTCATAATGTTTAAAGTTTTATAATTTCAATTCTGAATTTGTATTCTTCATGTTTTATATTTGTTTTAAGATTCTTTGTATGTAATCTGCATACAAACAACTGTGCAGTTTTAACCATACTTTAATGTTAGATGTCTTTATTGTTCTATTACTTAACTCATAAGAAGATGTGTAATATATGTGTGAGTGAATCTCTTTTGGTTTTTTTTTTCTTCTGCAATGCACTTCCATATTTCACGAATATCCAAATTCTTATTCAGTCTAGTAATTCAGATTAGTAGGAATGAACTGAAAGATACATTTTCTCATGCTGCAAAGTGGATGCATAAGATTCAGCCAAAAACCTCCAGGGGAATTTTTTGCTTTTTCATTTGATTCTGAAACCTGGCACTGTGGTGGTATTTGGGCTTTGCGGGGTGGGGAGCACATTAATCCATGTTTGTTTGGGTTTTTGGTTTTTCTTATTAATTTAAATGTATGTGTGTCTTTTTTAAAAACCTTTAAAAATTTAACTTTTTTCTGTTTAGGATATTAGTTCAGATTCAAATGCAGAAAAACTTGCTTTGAAATACTGTCCTCAAGTTGTTTTAAGTAATCAATCATTGTTTACTTTACTGAATAATCACGGACTAAACTACAAGGAACAATGGGAAATTCCAGTTTGTATTAAAATGATCCCTGTTGCAGGTATAGTATGTTTTTGTTATAAAAATTATGTTTTTCTCCACAAAGACCTTTATATTCTTGTAATCCTTTTCAAGCTGACTGAAGAACAGGAAATTAGAAAATCCAGTAAAACCAACTGTGGGAAGGTAGAAGGTAGTCTGGTTTATTTCACACAATAATAGAATAGTTTAATTTTGGTTTTATTTAAACAAGAAAGCAGCTGAGGTTAATGAAAATCATAATTGTAATTATAAGCTCAGATTTTTACCTTTTCTGAAGAAGCAGTGCTCTAGAATGCAGCTATAAGAAAATAGTTTCTCTTAAGTTCTTCCATGTTTTTAATTTAAGGAATCAATCAAAGTAATAAAATTTGACTTATTTAGTTTACACATCTTAAAGGGCAAAAATCTGAAGTTAATAGTTTTCAGCTGTTGTCTGGTAAGGAGTCAGGGACCTTTGTGTTGTAAAGAAAAATGTTTAGTTTAATTGAAGTTATCGTAAGAAATGAACTTTAAAAATTCCATTGCTATAGGTTTGTCCTCTGTTTTCAAGGAGGAAAGCTAATAGCAAGGTCATTTCATAGTTTTCTACATGTCGTTCCACCTTGTTACTGAGAATAGTAACAACCTCTAGAGATATCACCATTAACATTGAATTTGGACATACAGCTATTTTCAACTTGGGGGAAAAAAAAAATCAGTTAAATGTCCTTTTGCTTTTCAAAACTATAAGGTTTGCTTTTGCAAATAAAACACTACATGAAGCTGTTAAAATTATCAAGTGAGCTGATTTCAGTAAGCTAAAAAAGAGAAATTCTGAAGTTTTATGAAAAAACAAGGAGCAAACATTTTCTGGAATTAAAAGGACCTATTTACATCACAGAACAATGAATAAATAATTAATGTCCATGGAGATCACTTTTCCCATTTGCAACAAAAAATGTTTTGAATAAACTGATTAACTCATCTGAATGGTGTACTTTACTTGTCAAGCACACCATCAGTAATGTGAATATAGATTTTCTCTCATTACCTTTTTTGTTGGTTTTGGTCTGTTTTTTAAAATACTCATAACGAAAAGAACTCTAGTGTATTTGTAATGGTCTTGGAATGTCCATGTTGTGTGCATTTCACACAAATTTGTATAGTGCACTTCTGGATAGTGGAAAATAAGTAAATAAGCTGTCAAATATCTGCAAATCTTACAAATTTTGCACTTTCCTACATGAAATTCAATTACTGTATACGTAAAGACATGCCTGACTCCTTTTATATCAGCTTTACAGTTTTTAAACTTTATTTTATATCCGAAGTTAATACCTAAAGGGCATTCAGGACGTGTTAGCAATATATACTGTTCTGGAAGGGTTTCTCCTCTCCTTCCTTTTCCACTTTCCCCATAACCCACCACTTGCATTAATGATATTTCTTTCATCCACTGTTTTTTCTAAAACAGGGATAGTATGTTCCCCATGTGCCTTTGCTTTCTGTATAATATTAGGCAGGGTATCACTGTTATTTTTGGATGAATCTATGAATGGTTCACGTGTAAGTGTGTTAAGGTGTAAACAAAAGAGTGGGGCAGCAAAGCCCAGACATAGTTACTCATTAGAAGAAATATAAGCTGCAGCCATCACTTTTGGGCAGTGACACCTAAAAAAAAAATTGAGGTTCATCAAAGGAAGCAAAAAAAGATCTTTTTGGAAAACAGAATCCATTTGATAATATAATGCAGTATAAGGAATGATGAATCATAAATTCTTATTTTACAAATTACTTATTTAGAACTGCATTTAAAATATGATTAACTGTTAATGTGGTGTGTATTGCTGCTGCAGGATCCTAATAATTCACACTGTATCTGGACATTTATTTTCTGTTGTAAATGAATGAGAAGATAGTTTTTCATTTCTCCTAGTGGGAATGTGGAATGGATTTGACCATACTTGGAAGTTGAAGGATTTATTATTTAAATTATACAACAATCTTTTTTCCTTTCATTTAATATGTACTCAATCTCTTTCCATTCTTGAAAAGGTAGCAAACCAGCTAAAGTGGTTTATGTTGATTCACCCCTGCTGAGAAAGGAAATGACAGTAAGAGAGAGGAACCAAATCTTCCATGAAATTCCAATGGACTTCCTAGCAACTAAAACATCTTACGTTTCAATTTCTGATGTATTGATGGACAAACCAGCTGAGGACAGTCTGTTTCAGTGGGATGTATGTAGCTTCACATCTTCTTAAAAACAAATAAACAAAACCACAAACCTATGTTATAATTCCTCAGTTATTTGTTCCATGATAATGAAGGAAAATTTAGGTTTCCTGTTGGTAGTTTTTCTACTGCTGAGTTACAGACCCTGTTTTAAAATGTCCGTCTAGTTCCTTTAAATGTTTCTATTACATCGGTATCTCAGCTTTAATGTTTACTTCATTAAAATGTATTTTGTTCAGTTTATTTAAGTGGGAGAAGTTTTATAAACTTTATTTCTCTTTTGAAACACCTTTCAACTCCTAGGACTTAAGATATGCAGTGTTAAACGCAGGAATTTCTTTTTTTCAATTACCGCCCATCTCTCCCAACAGTCAAAATATCATAGTAGAACATTTTTCATGTTTTCAATTTGACAGTGTCTTGTTTGTGACTAACGCATTCTATTTCTTGGTTTGTTTGTTTTATTATTATTTTTTAAAATATTATTATTTTTCCTCCCTGTGTTAAGATGTCTTCTGATAGCTACCAGTACAGGAAGATTCCTCTTCCAGATCACACAGGGATGGACTTTGATGATGATCTTACAGAACTGGAAACTTTTGGAGCAGCTGTCAAGCTGTCAAGGACTTCTAAAATAGAAAGTACTTTTCCTACAGTTAGTAACACTGCTAAAGTTTTATCACATGGCCTAAAAATGGGGAAAAAAAATACATCCACCATAAGCAGTGGAGGTGAAGAAGAGAAAAACACCATTTCTGAGCAAGGAGTATCAGCATGTTCCAGCATGCAGCTTCCATCATTAGGTGGCAGTCTATGCTTCAGCCCTGAAGAAAATTCATCTCGTAAAAGCTTTAATTCGGAGGAGACAGGATTGAACAAAGCACAGCATGTCATGACCAAAGAAGTATCGGGCAATGAAACAAAAATAAATACTCTATCTAATGCTCTTAGTTTCAAGAAAGAGTCTGATGCTGCACAAAAAAATGAGACTTGCATTTCTTTGTGCAGTAGTGACACGGATGAAGAGCGTTTGATAATTGATACAGAATGTAAAAACACTGATTGTTCCAAAACAACTGTGCCAAACACTGTTTCTCATACCTCAGCAGAGACTGCCAAATCACCTTCCCCCAACCAGATTCCATTAGCAAGCATGACTGATTCCTCAGATATCGTGGATCAGGGAAGAAATACCTCCAGAAAGCCTACAAGAAAGTTGTCCAAAGAATTTGATCCTGTTGGACAGATTTTGAAAATGCAAACTGAACTTCTCAAGTCACCTTCCCAAAAACCTCATGAGCAGCCAGTGGTGAGTTGTGATATCTCTAATGCTATGCCAGCCCATGTGTCTCAATCTCCAAAAGCATTGGTGACCTCCAGCACAGAAAATGTGCCAACCCCTGCCTCAAATCCCAACAGCTCGTCTAGAAATACCTGGACTTGGCTTTTTCAGGGAGTGCCAAAGAGTAAGTAATTGTGTTAATAGTGTAAGGACTAAAATTTCAAATTTCCAGTAAAATTTAACAGAAAAACATTTCAACTCCTTCTGTTGAAGAGCATCCTAATAGTACCTCTGTTACATTTATTTAGAGATGTGACATTATTTTTTTTTTTTTTTTAAACAATACCTTCTCTGTGTGAGAATTACGGTCTTGCACATATAAGGGAGAATTCTGGGAGCTCTTTGTCCACAGAGGTGAATGTGAAATACTGTTTTACTTCAGAGAAACAAGAAGTGTTATACACAAGGTTTTTAAGCAAGGAAAACAAATAAGTTGGTAGTGAAATGAGTTACTTTTCCTCAGAAATTCAAATATTTGCGTAGTCTGGTCTGCAAAAATAGTTTCTTATCAATGAAAAATTGAATTATTTTACATTTTCTGTAGAAGAAAAATGTAATCAAATGATACAATTAAAACTTGAAAGAAAACATGAAATTTGGGTGTCTAAGTTCTGAGACTCCCAGTTCAGTTGCTGTTTCTTAGTTCCTAGCAACCTGTTCCAGAAGACTAATGAGGACTCACTACAAGCCACCTCTCCCAAGTTTTCAGGCATTTAACTGGAAACTGAACCTATGCTACACCCAGACCTCAGCCAAGAACTACAAGTCTTGAAGATCGTGGGGACCCTGAACTTTGAGCTTTTTCTCACGTGCCTGAGTTGCTTTTGAGCTCTGTACAACTGAAGTTAGAAGTTGGTTGTTGTGTTAGGTAAATTGACAGGAAACCAGGCAGGTTGCATCAGGACAGGTAATCTTTATCTCAGATGTTTAATTTCAATGAATCACTGCTTTTTGGTGGGAAAACATGTTTTGCTGGTATTTTCTGACTAGCTGTGCATTTGATCACGTAGGAATTAATCTTAATTAATTACTTAATCTGTAATGGAAACAGTTAACTAATTCTGTTTTAGTTGAAATTGTGTTATCACTTCCTACATTTTTATCAATGTAACTGAATTGTAGTAGTTGCTAAAAGACCATGTCTCCTCCCTCAGTTTGAAGGTTGAGGTACTCTTTCTATTTCTCCTTCTTTTAAAAAGCCAGAGGGTAGAATTCAGTTTTTTGATAATAGAATTTTTTTTTTTTTTTTGTTAATAGAGGTAGCAAAACCAATATTGCTAAGATGCTGAAGTGTGACCGTGAAAGAATAGAAAGCATAATTTTACAAATTGGAAGTTCTATAGCAAGCTGATAAATCTTTATGCATGTCTTTTTTGCAGAAAGCCAGAAGTAACTTAAATATTTTACTAACAGGAAATTATTTCTGGTCACTTGGATGGTAATATCTCACACTGTATACATTTATTCAAAGATGCACATAAACTCTAAATCTAATATTAAATGTATTTATTCATGGCACTACAGCAGTACCTATTTGTAGTTGTAATTTTGACACATACTTCCACATATCTACAGGACAAAAGCCAAAACTGGATAAATTTTCTATAAGTAATCTTAAACAAGTTGGAGTTTATTCTTGTTTATTTTAAATGTTTTGTTAAAACATCTCTAAGGGATGCAGGGATGCTTGTTAACCTACCTCAGAGCTGCACTTTGAGATCTAATAAGTGTTTCTTTTGATATGCTAGTATTGAAATTGAAGTTGAAGCAAACTCAGTTTGGAACAGAAGCTTATGCTATCATCCAAACCTAAGGCTTGAGTTATTTCAGTAACTGATAAATGGATGGCTGCTCTCAGGAGGCATTCATTGTAAATAAAATTTCTGTCTCCTTTGTGCTGAGTGACTGTGGCTTAAAAAACAGGCTTTGAACTCCATTTGTACAAGAATGGAGTCTCATGGCTCTGTTTGTATAAGAAATGTAATGCTTAGGATAAATATGTGGAATATTTAAAAACACACTCTTTAAAAGTTATAGCGGACATTTTCCAAAATGAGGTGGGGTTTTTTGTTTGGTTTTTTTTTTAAAATATGTAAGTGACTTCTTGTGCCTAGTGAGATGGTTTTCGCCCCAAAATCTTGGAAAACAAAACAGATTCTGTTTTTAAAAAAAATATATATATACTGCAAGAGGGGGAAAAAATCTAATTAGCTTCATGTTAAATAATGTGCAAGCTTGTCATTTTTTG
>VZTL01069437.1:1280-31198 GCA_013400535.1 Scopus umbretta | reverse complement strand
GCTTGAAGAAGACCCTTCAGAATATAAAGCACCTCAGGATGGCAACCTTGTGTATAAGCTATTCAGTTTGAATGATCTGTTGTTACTTGTGCGTTGCAGTGTGCAAAAAGTGAAGTCATTGCCACGAAACCATAAAAAAAAAAAAGCCCAAAAGGTACGGATTTTGCTGTTAGCTTTTTTGTTTTGTTTTTTAAACAGTTGTGCTTGACTGGGATATCCAGCCCTTCATAGCATTTGTGTTTTCACTCAGGCAATTAATACATTTCATTGTAATTCTACAGTGTATGTCGTCTTTAAGTAAATATTTGCTGTAGGAAGAGAGGGAAGAATAACTTGTGATCTCTTTAAACCTACTTGATTGGAAGATAAGTAAGTGTGATTCTGCATTTCTTATTACAACTGCATTACAGTAATATACATGGCTAATTATACTCATGTAAACTAATGTCAGTTTGAACTATTCTTAAAAGTTAATGCAGTAATTAGGTTTTTGGCCCAAGGCTTTGAGAATGTTCATGATCATAAATACTTTGAAGCAGGGTTCAGCCTTGTTGTTATGCCTAGTTAAGCAGAGACATAGGAGATAGAATAAAGAACAGAGGACACATTTAAAGATTAAAAGAGATCCTATTCATTCTGCTTGAAAAGATTATGGTATACATCTTAGCAAATAGTTTGTCTTGAGGAACAAAACGCTTTAAATGCAAGTGTGATCCAAATATTCCTTGTAACGTCAGGAGGAGGAAAGCTTATTCTGGAATCCTCAGTAATTTATTATTTTGTCAAGAGTTGTCTGAATCATTCAACAAATTTGATGTGGTATCTCCCTCCCCAGAGTACCAGAATTATGGTAGGCAGGCATTTTGTGAGGTGTTTATGCTTTGTTGAAATGGAAATAGATTTTTGTAACTGATTACTTGCTAAGATTCCGTGCTCAGAATCTTATTGCGAAGAAATACCATCTCTTTATTACTGATCCACTGCTTATAAATGCCTGTGAATAGCTGCTTAGTTTGTTAATCAGAAACTGAGCACCGTTGTTTATTTTTTTTAAATTCCTGCTGAAATTTAAACTGTGATTTGCCAGTGAGAAGAGGCTTATATTTTCTCTGTTAGTGTTAACGTGCAAAGGTTAGCCTCTGATTTCAAATGCAAGTCCAAGCACTAGGTTCTAATTTCAAGTGAGATTCTGACAAGGGGAATAAATGGCAGGATTCCACTAACAATAAGCAAATCAGAAATATAATAATGTAATTTTTCCTTAAATTCCTGCAGAGGGCAGTAGAGCACAGAAGTGTGAACTTCAAATTAACGCAGTCGCATGGAATTTTATTATTTGTGAAAGCTTGCCTAGGCTTTGTTGTTGTTGTTGTTGTCCATTTCACCTTCCTCTATATAGAGTCTCTGTAGTCCGAAGATTGTACCGTGGGTTTCATGGAATGTGAGCCCTCACACAAAATCTGTGAAATGTCTTTGTTGCTTCAGCTGTAGTGGAAGACCATGATGATTATCAGCTACAAAATATAGTTCAATTGTGGACATTTTTTGGACAGCGAATGCTGATTTTTTTTTTTGTATCTTTACTTTTATAGATTATTCCAATATTTCTGTTGCCAAAACTAGAATACCAAGCCTATTATGGTGTCGAAGCTCTTACAGAAAGTGAAGTATGTCAGTTGTGGACAGAGAGTATGTTGCATTCTGAATCCTTATTTTATATTGGTAAGTTCATGCGTTGATTTTTGCTTAAGAAGCATGTATGTCTGAATTTTCATAGAATTAACAGAAGAGAAAAATATTTATTAAAGGTATATTCCGTATGTCCTTATTTATTTTAACTTTCTAATTTTGGTTTTCACTTGTATCTTAACTAGGCACTTTGTCCAAAATTTCTGTTGGGTGGTGAATGAGGATATTTCAACTTTGGTTTTAGATAAATAGCATCCAGTAATCTTTGTTTTTAAGAACTGCATTTATTTGCCTTTCAAAGACAAATGTATCTGTAAGCATGAATTTAGTTCTCTAAAGTTAGTAATCTTCATGACTTAGAGTATTTTTGGGGTTTTTGTTGGTTGCTTTTTTAATGAGTCAGATACAACATGAATTATTTTATTGCAGGAGTGGTAAAAATATTTCTTGATGAAATGTGAGCTGTAAATATATCTTACCATTTTGTGAAATAATCTTAAATTTGCTATTACATATCAAAATAGAAGATGAACAGAGGATCAGGTATGTGGCTCAGAGGATACTGGTTCCTTGGCCTTTGAGCTTGCAGGATGGGAAAAGGTCAAATGTTACTTGTTTTTCTTTGAAAACAAGCAATAATGTTCATATTTCTACACTGATAACATGTAGAGAGATAAGATACAAGAGAATGAGGAAACACAAATAAGTTAGGACTAAACGAAGTTCTCTCATTCAGAAGTAGGAGATGTCACATGCTTTGAAAACAGTGTACATGTGTCTCGTATCTAAGGTACTGGAAATAATTTTCTAGCTTTGCAGAAATGAAATTCCTAACAGGCAGAAGAAAAACACATAGCATAAGTTTACTGAAAACTTCTTTCCGTTGCTATGATATTCCTCAGGACTTCTGAACACTGGGTGATCTTACTTAAACAAACACATTTTCCACGTTTTCCATTACCCATATCTAATTGATCCATGAAATTTAATTTTCTAATATGTGATATGACTTGAAACATCCCTGTCAAAGGGATGGTCTTGATACTTCTTGTCCTGTATTGTGCAGCAGAGGGAAACAGGAGATAATGTAATAGAATCTATGAATGAGAAGTAACATACATTCAGTAAGAATGAAGCAGGAAACTACAAATCTCATGTAGAAGAGATGACAGCTGTAATTCAGAGCACAGAAAATAAAAATACAATAAAGCCGGGGGAAAAAGCATGGAAATGTTAGCAGAAGGGTATCTTCTTTGTAAAGGCCATTTATCCAAAATCACATAAACCGAGCACACTGGGAATGCAGTGTTATAAGGAAAATTTCACTAACAAATGTCCTGTAGAAAATGCTGTATTCGCATTCATACAATGACATTTTAAGTGTCAGGAAAGTTTCTGTCTATTAGGATATATATGTTTTGTACAGATGAAAATTAGGCATATGAAGAATGTGGCCAGATTATTTTAACAACCCTTTTAGTATATGGAGAGCCCTCTGATACCAATTATCTTGTAAATAATAAAGTTTTAAAAGGGAGAATCTGCAACAAAGTGGTTAGTCAAAATGCCTTTTATGGTATGTTTGGCATTTGCTATGAAGTGAGGGCAATCCTGTTTGTACAGTGAATGAATGTTCTGCAGTGGGGACTGCCTTGCTTTCCTGTCGTAAAAAACAGCAAATTTTTTCTACAGTTGTTATGGCAGCAGTTGTGGCCTGTGGTTGGCTAACCTTTCTGCTTGTGCACTGAATTACACTTTTGCTGTTGGTGGCTCACATCAGAATACTATTTTAGAAATGCTGAGTTCACTCTTTCCTAATTTTTACATACAAACTTTGCATCCTACCATAGAATTACAAGGTTTATGTTAAATCTAATATATTTGAGGTGATTGTTTTGCTGATTGCAGCTACCGTTGCTGTCCGTATTTAATGGAAATTATGTTTCTAATTGTGAATTTTAAAAGCAATATTTGCTGTGTTTTTTCCGTTCTCTAAAAAAAAGAAATCCTCACAAAGAGATAATTATGCACACAGTTCTTCATTTCTAATTATATCTTAACGTACAGTACTGAAGTATTTATTCTCTCTTTTTTTTTTTTTTAACCAATCAGAACAGTACACCGAATTGCACTGAAATTTAACCCCCTGCAGGAAATTTTATAACATTTTTATTAACATTTCCAGAGCCACAAGCAGTGTGAGGAAATAGTGAAGCTGTAGAGAGAGGGTTAATCTGCTTACGAAGTACACGAACTGAAAGAATGCATGTCTGTCTAACCTCCCATCAGTTACAGTATGGGTTGTGCGCTGAAGTTTGCAGCCAGTTCATCCAGCCAACACCCCGTCTTATAGAGGTTCTCGGGAGTGCAGGAGAAAGCAGGCTGTGTGCTGCAGGAGTTGTTCTGGCATAAACAGCCATCCCCTTCCGATATGGAGGTTCCTCAGTGTCTCCTTCATAGATAACTGCTAGCCATAAAATGGGTGTGGAGCCCTAGGCTGGCAGGCTTCAGTGACCTGGCCTCCAACGTGCTCCTGCTGTTGGTGTGCTTGGGAGAAAAAGTTGTTGGGATCGAGAAACACTGGTTCTTCCAGTGGTGTGTTTGGCAGCTCGTACATGCACGTCCAGCAACAAACCCTGGTGTCCACAGAGGTTCTCCTTTTGTGTGCTCCGAGGAAGCACAGGATTGCTGTGGGTTGTAGTTGTCCTGTACAGTAAATTAGTACTCCCAGCATGTGGGGCAGGCCCCCTCCCACCACTGTGTAAAAACAAAGAAACAAACAAACAAAGTCTGCTACAAATACCGAGTTGAACTCAGCGTGTTACCAACTTTTGATACTCACAGAAGATGTGATTTATTCAGGCAGGCAAATTGGTGACTGCAGATTTTTGGTACTGCAATGTACTTTCTAATAGATGTAGGCAAAAAGACATCTGTGGAAGTAAATCATCCATTTTATGACAGAGCGTCTACCATGGCTTTTAATAGGAAAACTGCTATCATATTCTGCTTAGGGATTCTTTCTGCTCTCCTTGAGAAATACTGGAAGGCAGCTGTGAAAAATACAATGTTACAAGTGTCCTGATTCAGTTAGAGGGCTCTTCAGGATAGAAAGCTGCTTTGTCCTGAAACTTCAGGGACAATTCTCTAAGGGTGAAATTATCCCTGTATTGTGGACAACTTAAAATGGGGTGAATGTCTCATTTATCTTCATTAATCTGATACCTGAAAGTAAGAAGACTACTGCTGTCATTTGTTTGGTTTAAGCAGAAAGACAGGCTTGACTTCTCAGGTCATGCTATAATTTGAATTATTTTAAGTGAAATATCATGTCCTATAACAAAGGAATTTTTAAATCAACCATAGTAGAGCCATAGACTTTAAATTTACCCCACAGCCTGAGTGTGAAAATATGGAACTACTGTTTGAAAACTGTGATCTTACCATTACCAACACAGTACCTACAACTTGCATTCTTGTTCAGACAGTTCTGAGACTGTGTAGGTCTTAAGCGAAGCCTCTAAAATTGAAGTTTTGAGTATGTAGCAGACCTCAATGTTAAATTGCTTAGGAGTTCTTGGATCTTGGAAAAAACTTAATTCACTGCCTCAACAATCTTTTGCATTGCCAAATAAGTGCGGATGGAAAGTTCTTTGGACCTTGGTCTGTGCCCCACAGTTGTCCAGCATTGCTCTTGAGTGTTGTATTGCTCTGTGTGGCTGAAGGAGGAATCTTACGGCTCAGTGCAGTGACTCAGCAGTGCTGTTGTCTCAGGAGGTGAGAAAGAAAACAGAAGGGTAGCTATGGCCTCCTGCAGAGATTGCAAGGTGTGATATTACGTTGTATTTTTCATTTTGTATGTTCTCAGAGAAGGTAGCGATTGTTTGCACAAAAGCAGAGTTATCATCAAACAAACTTGGAGTGCTGGCCTCTTGCTAGTAAAGCACCTTGCTTGCTGGTTGATTTAAGTCTCCTTGCTACTCAGGTAGGATATGCTGCATCTGCAAAGGGAGTAATCTGTTACATGTTTCTCAAATAAGATATGTGTACTTGATCCAAGGAGTAAATAAAGTTGTGATAAGCTTTGCTGATTAATGGGAACATTTTGCCTCGACCATTATTCACTTATTTGCATTAAGTGCCTAAGCAAAATGTAGTGCAAAAAAAATAGTTTACCTTCACTTGAATAGGATAATATTGGCCTTTAAATAAAAAATATTTGAAAAATGGGTTGGAAAGAAGCACTTACTGTATGGGTAACTTACAGAATGTCAAGTATTTTCAATCAGTCGCTTCTCAAATAGAAGATACAGTAATATAAATTAGGTATGAGTAGTTTATAGATATTCTTTTCTCAGGTATGCTGTCAGTGAGTTTAGAAATGCAGAAGTTTCTGATCTGAGGAGAGGCTGATAAGGAATGGAAAACACAAACAGATTTTTTTCTTTATAATAATGACTTCAAGTTTCTTTTCATCTAGTAAGCAATGCAGAATATTAAACCTAGTTGCTTAGTCTTGCACAAAATACTGAATCAAGAAAAGTAACAAAGGTACAGTGTTTAAAAGAAATGAGTTGTCCTGGTGCATGGGTTCTTTTATTTTTTTTCAGAATGAGAGTTCTTACTTTGTTCTCACACATCATAACAAATTGCTAGTAATGTTTAGCTTGGAATGTGAAATGCTTTGGTTTAGCAGTTTTAACTCTACAATTGAAACATTTATACTTCCTGTGAGAGCAGGTATAGAATCATAGAATCATTAAGGTTGAAAAAGACCTCTGAGATCATCTAGTCCAACCATCAACACAACACCACCATGCCTACTAAACCCTGTCCTGGAGTGCCGCATCTACATGTTTTTTGAACACCTCCAGGATGGGGACTCCACCACCTCCCTGGGCAGCTGGTTCCAATGCCTCACCACTCTTTCAGGAAAGAAATGTTTCCCAATACCCAGTCTAAACCTCCCCTGGCGCAACTTGAGGCCATTACCTCTCGTTCTTTGTAGTAAGGCAGTAAATTCCACTCAGTGAGTCATATTTTATTATGCTGCCTTCTCCTCATCCTCCATGTGGGAGCTGGAATAGAAAAGATTTCTGGGAAAACCACAACATGAGAGAGAACTGGAAGGTAAGGCATGGTCACCACAGCAGTGCACAAGCTATGCTAATGATCTTTATTGCTTATCATGTGAAAACGTGGGCTAAACTGTTCTTGTCAGCCTTTATTTTAAAAATGTGATGAGGAGAGCTTTGAGTTGTTGCTCCTAGCTATGTCAAAGACGAATGGTCTTTAACGATTTGCCATGAACAAGGCCTGAGTTGTAAACCATAATTTTTCAGGCAAGGAAGAAAGGTACAGAATTCCCCCAAAAAACAAGTAACACAATTGTATAATGTATCTGAATAAAAAAAACAAGTGTATTAAATTTGTTGTGAAAGATAAACTTTCATGACTTGTCCAGTGAGGCAGCGTAGTGATAAGGATCAAAATGACTTGAAAAGATGCAAGCTAACTGATGAGATTAAGGCCATGGCAAAGTGAGGTTGTATGTCCCGGACAGCACCTGAGATGTAAGGTTTGCTGGAATCACGGGCGTGTCCTGGATTTAGAAAGAAGCCCAAATACAAAAGTCTGTACTTAAAGCTGCTATATTTTACTTTCTGTTATTGTGCACCACTGATAAATATTTCTCAGTGTCCTATGCTGTGAAAGAGCAGAATTTTTTATTCCTTTTAAAATGCATTAGGTCTGCAAATTATACTCTTGCATTTCTTCTCTTTTATTTTTAGTGTATTAACTGAATTAATATTTTTCAGGACGTATTGATGCTTTTACATCAAAGCTTATTATGCTGGAAAAGATTTCTCCAGAAATTTTAAGAGAAAAACTTGGATTGATTAAGTGAGTATTTTAGTAGGTTTTTTAGCAATGAATTTGAAACCCTAACAAACCTTCTAAGTTACTACTTTTGTGATTTTTTTTTTTTCCCTTCCCTCTCCCCCCCGCAGGCCTGCAAATTCATTAAATATCCTTCATCACATTTTGAAGAAAGTGTCTGAGTAAGTGCTCCATTCTTCATTGTATTTATTCGCAACTCTTTGATTTTTATTTCGTCAGACACATGAAATATTTTACAGATTCTTTTAGGTCTAGTATAGCATAATGCAGTACTGTGTAAAAATGTGCTTAGGATTACTAGTTTTGTATAAATTATGCAAAAGAATAAGAGCTATATTTTTATGAACCACTTATCCAAGAGAGGAGGCTGGACACTTCTGAGCTGATTAAACAGTTGTCCTGGTTTCAGCTGGGATAGAGTTAGTTTTCTTCCTAGTAGCTGGCATAGTGCTGTGTTTTGGATTTAGTATGAGAATAATGTTGATAACACACTGATGTTTTAGTTGTTGCTTGGAAGTGCTTACTCTAGTCAAGGACTTTTCCAGCTTCCCATGCTCTGCCAGGTGCACAAGAAGCTGGGAGGGGGCACAGGCAGGGCCCAAACGGGCCAAAGGGCTATTCCATGCCATATGGCGTCACGCTCAGTACAGAAACTGGGGGGATTTGGCCGGGGGGCAGCGATTGCTGCTGAGGGACAGGCTGGGCATTGGTCAGCGGGTGGTGAGCAATTGCATTGTGCATCACTTGTTTTGTATATTATTCTTTTCCCTCCCTTTTCTGTCCTATTAAACTGTCTTTATCTCTACCCATGAATTTTACTGGTTTGTTTTTTTTTTCCCCCTGATTCTGTCCCCCATCCCACTGGGGATGGGGAGAGTGAGCGAGCGGCTGTGTGGTGTTTAGCCGCCTCCTGGGTTAAACCACAACAACAGTTCATAGGAGTGAGCTGTAATATTATGTATGTAGGCTGACAAATTTGGGCTTCTATTTTTTGTTAGTCTTTTTGCTTAATCTGTAGAAATAATAACTGTTTGTGTTCCCTTCTGCTTAGCTTGACTTACAATAGCATGTATCTTTCTCCGTACAACATTGCAATCTTGCTCCTTCCTTTTCTTTATTTACTTACTTCAAGGCTTTTGGTCTGCAGGCGTCTCTTAATTTTTTTGTGAAGCAGGTTTCTTGCACTGTGCATGAAGCCTCTTAATTTGAATTATAGAAGAGTTTTCCCACACCTGGTAATTTCTGTAGCTTCGTGATTTGTGACTTTAGATTTTTGATATGGGCAGTTGGTTGACATTTATCTTCCTAAAATTCTGTTTAATCCTGCATGTATTTAAAGCATGTCTATTCTTTGTGTCTGTGTCCATATATGCATTATGCTTTGTAAGGCACTGATTGAAGGTGTGATTGAAGATAGTTTGCCAGATATGGATGGTTTTCAATGTGTGCTTTAAATGTTTTGTTGAATATGATGACAACCTGTACCTTGATGATAAATTAGTACATTGTGAATATATTATAAACACATGAACTAGTATGTATTTATCAATACAGTTTAATTCATGCTTTTTTGTCTATATAGTTTTTTATAAAACAGGGACTGATAAGAAAACATCCAGAGATGTTTTGCTTTTGCATTAAGAACTTAGTAGCTATCTTGATCAAATGAAACAAACATTTAAATATTTTTCATTTCAAACTTTATCTTTTTAGTTTGCAGGAGGGCTCTTATTTATTGACTCATGCTGCAGGAGATTCATCAGTTGCAATCTACAAGAGTTCTCTTGACAAGACAATGAGAGCATCATATAACTTACATAAAGCTCATTGTGATCTGCCTACTGCACCTGCCACTCTTTCAGTCCCATGGGTGCCACTAGATCCCAGCCTCCCTTTGCCCTATCACATGAATCATGGAAGAGTTCCATGCACCTTTCCACCTGCACCCCAGGAAGCCATGTGGAAACAGAAGGTCAGCATCACACTTGATGGAATAGCAGATTAGCAGTTTTGTAACAATCTATTTCAGTCCATTGGATATATAGCTAGTATATTTATCTGTCATCTTTGAAGGTCAGAGAGACCCTTCAGAGTTCTGGATCCACTACCAAGAATAGGAATTCCTTTTTCCTGAAAAATATTTTGGGTGAGATTCGTCTCGCCTAGCTTTAAACATTGCACTATGGAAAAACAATGTTTAAGCTCGTTGTGCTGTTAACAGAGGGAAATGGAATATTTTGTAAGATGCGTCTCCACACCAGGATGGGCCTCTTAAGTAGATTGTAGGACTCACGCTGTAGAGTTGTCATTTTCTCTCTGATGACTAAAGGAGTAGAGATGATTAGCACAACTGTGGACAGGTAAAATCAGGTAAGGTGCATTCTACTGTCAGGGTCTATTGCACTGAGCTCTTATTGCAGTTCTCTGTGATACATAAAGTGTTTTTTTATAAATATACCTGTTTTGGTTTTTTACCTGTTGATAGCAAAATTCTTTCAAAATGAAGTTTTTGAATCTTCAGTGTGAGCTAGTAATACTTTTGGACAGGAAAAAGAATGTAGCATTTGGCTTAACTAAGAGCTTTTTTATTTATAGGCTTGCAGTACAGCTGAAACATAGAATACTTGCATTTATAAGGATTTGCTAACTTTGCCTCTGTGATGGTGCTTTTTGTTGATGTACTTTTTTCTTCAGACAATTTCAGGAAGGACCTTTTAACCTGTTCTCCTGTTTTTTCAATCCTACCTTCATCTCCATTTGTCCCTCTGTCTTTCCCCCAGATCTCAAAATCTTGAACTTGTTGGAAACTGACATGTCTTGGAGGCCTAAGATACTAAATTCTAACCAGCCTAGCGAAAATAAGTAGCCAGGTAGAATGGAAGGGATCCAGATTAGTGCTTTGTCTGTGGGGACAGCAATGAGCACTCAACTGTAATATTTGATATGTGAAACCTCATGCAGACAACAGAGGTTGTAAGCAAATTGGCCACACAAAAAACCCAACTGTCAGAGCTTTTACGTTACTAGGTGTGGGATAATTGTACGGCCAGACGGACAACCAAATGACATTACTTTTTACTGAAAGTTTAAGTACTTTTCTCAGTCCCCTCGTGCCACTCATTTATTGATCCCTGATTTCAGCGGCTAAGCTGGAGCATCTTGGATCTGTTCTTGGTTGGTTGTCATTTTAAATGAAGCTCATGTAGGGATAACAGTGATTCTGTGCAGCAAAAATATGGTTTCTTTTCAGCCCTCTGTGTTAGCTCACTTGAACAAATTGCCATTGATCACCTGTCTCTGGTTGCTCTGAACTCCTTCACCTTTGAGGAAACTTTCGTTGCAACTCAGGTGGCTTCCCTGACATCCAGACACTTAAATTCGCATTGGTATGCTGTTCCCTATACAGTGAAACATTTGTAACAATGTATATGCAATACTGTTTCTAAAATAAGAGTAATATGTTATTTTGTATAGAGGCAGCTATACTTTAAGGCATGGGAGTACCTCAGTTTAGGAAAACACAAATTCTGTGTCTCAGACATAAATATAAAATTGTGTGTGGATGGCTTACTCCTTTTTACTGAAAATTAACAACCTGACAGAGCATTTATATTCTGCATTTCTTCAGAGTGCAGTTAAATCTAAAGAAATAAAATGTTTTAGATGCTTGAATGTGATCTCCCTTCCAGACATCATTAGGATAAGTACAAACTAATGTAGCCTAAAAGTCACGAACATCTGTTTCTTGTTGTTCTGTTTTTAAAATACAGTAGAACTTATTATGAGAAGAAAAATTAATTGTCTGCATCTAAAGAAACTTTTGATAAAAATGTTGTGGGACTTTTTAAGGAATCCAGTCTGCTTTGTAATTTATGCTGGTGAATAAGTGATGCATGTCATGCTTTCTCTTTTCCCAAAGATCTCACTCTCAGCTCTAATGTTTTGAACAGGTAGTACAACACTAAGAAAATTGTCAAGCATTATTTTTCTTCAGCATAGATTTACTCATTTGTATGAAAGCCGTGTGCTAACTCTGCCTAGCTTAGTGGGCTGCAGGGGGCGTTTTAGGCCCAGTGACATGGTTTGGCCCCATCCTGACTTCATATGAGGGCAAAACAGAGTTGTGCATCAGTTCCTAATTACCTCATGCACTTTGGGTTTCTTCCCCTTGGGAAGGAAATCCAGACATGTGGGCAAGAAAGGCAGGAGTCGTCAGATCCCACTGGTGACAGGAAGACCAGCTGTGCCTGTCACCCAGTCCAGATGTGGCCTCTGAGTCTGGCTGGAATGACAAGAAGTAGAAGGCAGTTCTCTGAAGGTACTTGTGTGTGTTTGTGCTTAATACAGATTTAAGACTATTAATTCTAATTCTTTTTCTTTTTTTTTTTTTTTTTTATTCTTTTCCCCATATGTGTCTAGATGACTGGGGTGAAAGGACAATCAGACACACCCTATGAGGGAAAGCCAGTATCTATGGAAACAAAAGGCAATCCAGCTAAGCCTTTCAGAAATGAAGGTGTGGCTACAAAGAAGCTGAACAGGAATTACTGCAAACAAAGAATGATGAAGAAAAAGTGGAAAATGAAGTACAACAAAATGCAAGTGAACTAGGAATAGCTGAACCACGCTGTGATAAGTACGGCCTGGAGAAGGACAAGGCGAAACAAAAAATCTGAGGCTTTCTTTCAGCTCCTGAGGAGCCAGAACAAGCTGGCAGGGGAAACGGTTGGACAGCTGAAACATTCTATAAACCTTTAACCCTTTCTTACCTCAGTGAACACATTTCAAGTGAAAATCTCAAATTCCGAGGGAAAAAAGGCAAGTGTCTGCAGCGGAGGTTAGGGGACAAAAGTATCTTCTGCTGGTCTCATGATTTTTGTAGTAAAACTACAGCTTGAAGAATGAAGCAGTGATCAACAACAATATCTGATATCATATAACAACAAGAAAAAGAACTTTTCAGCTTTCTTAATTCTTCCAAAATCACTACAGATTTTTATTCTGACATCTTTTAAAATTATATTTTACAATTATATTTTACTTCATGTAGTGTGCATAAGGGGAACAACTTGGATTTAATTACTTAATCCTTTTAACACACAGCGTTTACCAGTTTTTAAATTACTTACAAAAATTCATTTTCTTTTTAGGATGGTGTAACAAATGAGGTTTGGGAAACAAAAGCTGTGCTTATTTGAATAGTACATGCCATAAATTTGCACTAGGAAACTTATGAGCGCAGCTAAACAGTTAAAATATGCATTCTTATACTTCCCCAAAACAATTTCCAAAAATTGTTTGGATTCTGGCATGGCTTCAAAATTGAATATTGGAGTTATTCACTGTATTACTGAATGGCTACAGCCTAAATCTCATATCCGATTGCACACTGATATGCAGTAGCGCTTACCTGGGGTATTAAGGTTTGCCTAGAGGAACAAGTGATAGTATCAAGGCCTTGTGATAGTATCAAGTCGTCATTCCAAAAACCCAACTAGACTGTGCTGCACATCAGTACAATTTGCTTGAAACTGAGAGACAAACTGACAGGGGGAAGTTAAGAAAAGAGAATACTTGCTGTCTCTGATAAGGCCAAGCAATGTGATGACATGTGGTTTCCTAGCGAATATAAGTTGTATGGAAAAATTAAAGTTGTTTTGAATGTTAGTATGTAATGCACTGTGTTCTGTGATGTGTTTGTAACTAGCATGATTGCTGTGAGGGAAGATTTCTCTGCATTACAGCTATCTTACGGTACATATTTTCAGTGTTTCATCAAACAGAATTTCAACAGAAACAGTCCTTGAAATTGAAGCTCAAACTATATTCTCTATTACTGCTTTTGTTTCGTGTTTTCTGGATTTCTGCTTGTATCTTCCTTTATTAAGAGGTTGGGTTTTTTTTAAGAGCTCATGAATTCTTGAAAGCTTCAAGAATGAGCCCAATAACTTCTTTCCCATTTTTGCCTTTTCAGCAACACAAGCAACTATTTCAAAATGTCTGAGGCATTTTTTGTTTTGGTGATGTTCTGGAGAGCTGGGTGTATGCATGCTTAAACTGGTAACACACACACACACACAAAAAAAAGGCCTTAAAGATGTTGTTCCAAGTCTTCTATTAGACTGAGGAAGTTACCAAGTACGTATATCTGATCAAGCATTCTGCTCACCAGGGCTTGACGTGACACATTTTAATGTCATGAGAGTAAAAATAAAGTGTTTACGTTGTTTACTGGGGTATACCTGTGACAAAAATCCTGAAGACAGGTTTTTGAAACTTAAAAGGCTTAAACAATGAATGATTATTAAAAACTATTCGTTGTGAAATACAAAGCATTTTCTGGTTGTTTTTTCCCCAGTGTAAGATGTATTTACATTATTACTCAGTTTATTCTTTTCTTGGCCGCTGCTTCTTTTAGCTGCAGTGATATGCTAGTGACAAGCTGAAATGGGGTAGAGCTGTTCTGATACAAAATCCTAAATGTACTTAGTGACCTCTCATAATAGGAATAGTTTAGCTGTGAGTCATTTTTGCCAGCTAACTATCTATGTGGGAACTCAAAGCAGTTTTCAGTTTGTATATGTAAAAACTTTTGCCAGACTTCTACGGAATTCAGTTTCTCAATGCAGTTTCATGTGCTAGAAGTGTATGGTCTATTTGCCCATGTATCTATATGCATAAAAGATTTGCATCTTTCTCTTAATAGTATACTACTAGTGATAGCATATTAATTGTCGTTTCTTCTTGTTCGGAATAAGTAGGGTATCTGGAGTTTGTATACAAGACATAAGATGGCTTTTTAATTCACGGTTATATTTTATTTGATTGTTTTCTTTTGGATTAAGTAATTTGTTCTTTGAGTTAATTACTTGAACAACTCCAGTTTTGTTCATGTGTCATGGATGGGTAGTGGTGTTTCTTTGACTTTCATTAGTTCTGTGGAATGCATGCTACCAAGAACTGTGGTCTGTTTGTTTTGTCATGGCCATATAGCATGTAGATTCATAAAATTCCTAAACAAATTACAAATTTTACACACAAGTTACAGCACAGCAAGCTTTCTGATGCAAGAAAGGAAATTGCTATTCTTTGTGACATTGAGGTTGTGAAAATGAATCTTGGGGATATTCCCCAAGAGAAGGGATTTGAAATACTGGCACAGAACGGTGTCACTTGGATTGCTCTTGGCTGTAAATGTAGGGCAGTTTTGTGTCTTAGGCATGTTTGTGGATGTATTCCAGATCTGCATGGACATGAAAGGTAAACAGCAATATGTTTCTGCTAACAATTGCTACCTCCTTCTAGTTCACATCACAGCCTTTTCCTGTGTCTGAACAAGTAGGGGTAAAATTGTTAATGTAATTTGTCTTTGTAGGCTGCCCCATCTTGATAAGACCTTATTACATGAGATTCTGTGGGAAGAGAGATGCTCGTCTTAACACCGAGTGAAGACCAGAACTTGTCCTTTTAGATAGGAGTCTCATACAGCATTAAGACAATATGTCCTTGGTCATCCTGCAGCAAGATGTCCCCATTTCCCAAAAGATTGCCTGGCTTTTCAACATTCCAATTATTGTTGAAATAAAAATGGAGGATTATGAAGTGTCATGGACTAAAACATAATGTGAGTTTGTTACTTTGCCTAAAAAGCAGCTTTGTAATCCAATGTGATGCCTGTGTTGGGAAATCAAATTACAGTATTATTTTCTCTAACAATTCAGCAAAATTCCACTCGGTGAAATGGGTCTGAGAGCAGAATATGTTGTTAAATGCTGATGGCCCCTCATCAGTTTGAGGCAAACATTGTAGAAAAGGATACTCCATTTATATTTGCATCTAAAATAAAATTCTATTTAAAGGCATTTGATAAGAGGAGAAGGGAATGGGATAGCATGTTTATTTCAGGCAGTAACATCTGAAATTTGAAACAAAGAAAATCACTAAATAAAATGGTAACAAATACTTCAGTAAAGTCAGAAAATGTGCTGGATATTAGTTGCTGGATCACTGGTTCTGTATAGACTGCTCCTGAAGTGCCAGTTACCTGTGGAGAAGAAAGAAGGAATACAGGGGAGCCTGACTGTTGTGATGCTACCAAAGTGGAAATTCCTAAATGTAACACATTGTAAGGCTGTGGGAAGCAGGAAACTACAGCTGAAGGAGAGTGAGTGGGCCTGGATCTTACTCTCTGGATAACTGTTGCTGTGCAGCTAACTAATGCTGATCTTCTTTATGGCCTCAACCCACTGAGTTTAGGAAAAAAACACCACAGATCTCACAATCCTGTCCTATAATTTCAATCTTCAGCTCTCTGTTTGGGATGGATTGTGTGTATTTATGTTGCAATTTAATGGTTTGGTTTTTAATGTAATTGCTACTTTTTGTTGGTCTGTATTACAAGAATATCTTTTAAGTATGCATTTGGAGTACGTGATTAGATGTAACTTACCTAGTCTTAAGAATCTTCCAGTTATGTTTTTCCCTTGTTAAATTTTCTTCTTTATGTAGATTTACTTGGTTGTAAAAGGGACGAAGTATGTGCTCTCCTGTCTTTCAGAACAGGAAGCTCGAAGTGCTAGAAAATTGGTCACACAGATTTCACCAGGATCTCTGTATTCAGCTCTCTCTTAGCTTTTCAGTGTGGATGTTTGTAGTCCAGTGCTAATGGAGGAGCCTGTGCTGCTGCTTGGGATTATTCCATTCTGGGTGCAGGACTTTGCCTTTGTCAAGTCTCATGCAGTTTTTGTTGGCCCAATCATGCAGCCTGTCCAAGTCTCTCTGAATAATGGCTCATCTGGCCGCTCTAACTACCTCTTCTCCCCATTCGGTGTCCTCTGCAAATTTGGTGAAGATTGGTTCCATCTTGTTATCCAGATGATTTATAACAGTAGTGAGTAGTACTGGACCCAGTATCAACCCCTGAGAAGTTCTGTTTATGACCAGCTGCTATTCAGCTTTAAGCCGCTAACCACTAAACTGAAAATGGAAGAAACCCTCTGAGAACATAAATTTTTCCATGCTGTACAGGATCACTGATGTTAAGGCTGGTTCTCTCCATTCACTTGTGTTTGTTGTGTGATCAAATTGATAGCTTTGTGTCACGTTTTGGCAGTTTGATGTTAGTTTTGGAGGACTAGAAGGGGAATTCTTACCTGGCATTTGAGATTACTGGTTGACATATGTACAAAACCATGGAACTTTACCAGTTCCTTAGCATGAATAACTGCTAATTGGCTGTGAAATCCAACTTTTCTTTATTTCTGCAGTAATAACAGTTTTCAAACTTTATTTGCACTGTGCACTAATGAGTCGCTTATGAACTGCTTTCATTCCCATATGTGACTGGCTAAGCCTCTTCACCTTCTCTGTTTGACTGCAAAACCTTATTAGGATACAATAGACATTCTCTATATGTTAGGGATAGATTTACTGTGGTTTTTCTCTGTCTTCTAATGTAGCCTGGCAGCTGGAAGCACAGAGAACTGTGACCAAGTGACCCGACATCCAGTCCTGTGCTGGCAGTTGGGAGCTGCCAACAGCTAGCGACTCTATCCAGCCCCATGCAGTGGAGTTCAGTAGCAGACATTGAACCATTTGAAAAGGTATTTCTTTTGCTTCTGATTTGCTTGCCCTGTATTTTAAATAGCAGCTCATTTCCAAAAAGAATGTAAAAACCAGTTCAGATGTGGTCTTTCAGAATGTTTAGTGCTGATGTCCATTTAAGCTGCTTTTAGTTCTACTGGTAGAAGGAACTGGAGCATTTTCAGTCTCTCCCCTGTCTAAGTCTGACTGGATGTATAACTTTCTCAGATTTTTCTCTGAGAAGTTACATAACTAAGCTCCTTCTTCCTTAACAAAATACAGCCTCTTTCACAAGTGCGGGCACAGTCCTTCCCAGAAGCACTGTCATTGCTTGATACGTTATATTTCTCTGTGCTAAAAGTATGTTTGCTTTTTTTTTAGTTGCTGCTAAATTGTATTTTTCTGCAGAGATTCTTAAATTTTGTTTGCAAGTTCAAATTCCATTACTTCATGCCAAAATGATTACATTAAAATGTTTTGAAAGATACTTTGTTGTATTATAAATGCCAAATTAAATTTCCTTCTCAGTGCCAGAAAACAATTTTGGTGGCCAAGTGACAGTCTATTTAAGCACAGAGTGTTTGAATTACGCCCTATCTAGCTTGGAGGTAGAGGCCTGTCATTGATAAAAAGCTGATCTCAGCCATTCTAAGCCTTATGAACGTCTTCTGTAGGTAATGTCAAGGCTGTTCTTACTTAGGGCTATGTCTTGAAGACAAGCCAGTCCCCACCTAGCTGCAAGACTGAGAAGACACCATTGTCCTATACCTTGCAGAGGGATTTTTTTGTTGTTGTTCTTATGGAACTGCAGCAATACACTGCCAATTTCTAAATTGTTTGTAGAATAATTTAGTGTAATAATTATTAAACAGTGTCAGTCCTAGTGCAGACTTCAGGGCATTCCTCAGTATCAATACTTACGTCTTCTGTGGCTAGGATGCTTACCCAGTGAGCAAAAAAAAAAATAACCCAAAAAAACATGAAAGCCCCATTCTTCCACAAGACACCATGGTAGTTTTGTACAAAGTGTAACAGTAGCGGTAGTTCAGAGGAACCTTAATCTTTCTTGTTATTGTTTGTGATTAAAAGATTTCAATAAATACTAAAAGAACATTGTCACTTTGAACTCAAAATTAGAAAGAAAAGAAGTTAATAATAGTAACTATTATTAGTTACTATTAATAGGGGGGTTGGGGTGGGGAACTATTACAGAACCCAGTGACATATTCCCTGATTCTTTACATGAAATATAGTAGCCGCATCATTCTGTTTGTTCACAGCATGTTTTTGCAAGTGTACATTTCCTATTTTTGATTGCCCTAATAGAGGAAAACCATTTATTTGTCCTTGTTCAGAAGAGCCCAAAGGAAAAGTATACTAATATGGCTGACCAAAGCTATTGTCCTGGCTTCAGCTGGGATAGAGTTAATCTTCTTCCTAGTAGCTGGCGTAGTGCTGTGTTTTGGACTTAGTATGAGAACAATGCTGATAACACGCTGATGTTTTAGTTGTTGCTCAGTAGTGCTTACACGAGTCAAGGACTTTTTAGCTTCCCATGCTCTGCCAGGTGCACAAAAAGCTGAGAGGGAACACAGCCAGGACAGCTGACCCAAACTGGCGACAGGGCTATTCCATACCATAGGACGTCACGCTCAGTATAGAAACTGGGGGGATTTGGCGGGGGGGCAGCGGTCGCTGCTGAGGGACAGGCTGGGCATGGTTTGGCGGGTGGTGAGCAATTGCATTGTGCATCACTCGTTTTGTATATTCTTTTATCATTATTATTACTATTGCTACTATTTTCTCTTCCTCTGCTGTCCTATTAAACTGTCTTTATCTCTACCCACGGGTTTTACTTTTTTTTTTCCTGATTCTGTCCCCCATCCCACCAGGGTGGAGGGAGACAGCGAGCAGCTGTGTGGTACTTAGTTGTTGACTGGGGTTAAACCACAACAGCTATATAATCCAGTCAGGCAAGCCAGCTTCCTTCAGCTTGATGGTGGTAGTCCACATTACAGTTACACAGATATATTTAGAGCAATTTTTTCCAAAAGATGCATGAATACATCTCAGTTTCATTAAAACTTACTCAGAGGTGCTTAGCTAAACAGTTTTGCACATGTGCGTGAGCTTCCTCTGTTGTAAGGCAGCATGAATGGCTAGGAATGTGACATTACCTGCCTGTGCCTCAAGAATAAGCACGTACCCCATCAGTGCTTCTCATTTCTTAGTTGCTGTCAAATGAATACAATTTGTGAGGTAAGAAAAAGAGCATGTTCTACCATGCCAGATACTGTCAGAATTCTTTGGACAAAGGTAATGATCCCGACTCTAAAGTTTAAAAATAATTGTGAGTTTTAATAAACTTTAACATACTTCTGAGAGCCTTTTGGGTGTTTCAAGGGTGTTTCAAGCCATTTGATACTCAAGGACATATGGCTCAGATTATATTTTTGAAAATTTACCTTGAAGTGAGAGCTATAGACTCCCCTTCCATTCCTCATCGCTGCCTTTTTCAGGCAATCCTGAATTCTTGCATCATTGCAGGCTTTTAGGAACTGATGCCATCAGAAAAACAAGAAACATGGGACTCTTGGAGCTAGTGATACTGATAATGTGTAAATGCAGTCAGCCGTTTGCTAGCAATGACCTGTGTGAGCACCATAAGAATAGGTTTGTATGTTTAGGTAGAAAAGGAACTGATGAATTCCTCAATGAAACAACAAAAAAGATGATAAAGTGATGCCAAATGAAGTCTGATTGTTCCCTATCTATTCAACACACGCTAAAGGTGTTCCTGGGGAGGTCACAGTGGTACAACTACCCATTCACTGCACAAATATAGTCAGAAAGTTTGGACATTTCTTTATAAAAATCTTTTGTGATCTCATAGTAAAATTCCAGAGTTTACACACAGGTATCTTTAGATGATCAACTGTGGGAAAAGAAAAATAGACAAACTTTTGACCAGTCTAGTGCTTTTTCAGACCTGAATCTGAAGTAAAAAGTGGCAAGCTGTACATCTGGGCACAGAATCAGTTTTGGGGAGCAGTTTTTCTTAATTAGAGTTTACCTTTCTAGGTTAATTTTCTGACTTGAAGATGCATCTGTGTACCTGAGAGCTTGACTATTTTCCCATGTACATCGAACAAAGTCTTGCCCGTGACTGTTAATCTTGCCTCCATTAAGGTTTGCTGCTACCACAGCCGCTGCTGTAGTGTATTTATGCTAATGGTTTTAAAGCTGGTCTCGCTGAGATTCCTTAGCTCTTCTCATGTCAGTTCTCCCTTCTGGTACACTTCAGTGTAGAAAGAAGAACATAAGGATGTTCTCTAAATAAATTTGTAAATATCCATGTTAATAATAATCAGTATAGCCAAATTCTCTCTGAGGTCAATGCTTCTAGTGTATTTTTCAGAAACTATTTAAAAGCATTTATGAATAAAATGAGAATATTTGCTTAGAACTTTGTTTCATCACTGAAAATCAGATTTGGAATAGTAATGCAAACTTAAAAATAATTCAAGTCTTTTCATGTCTCTTACCTTAATGTAGACATTAAGATTTGTTTATTCCATAGTTGACTGAACAGCATGAGTGCCATCCTGTGCCAGGCCTGCTGCAATTGATGTTTCACTATGTTCTAAAGCTCCACCTGCTAAATCTTTGTGCAAGCAATTTAAAACAAAAAAACAGGAAGAATGAAAAAAATTTCCTTCTGAAACAAGTAACTCGTCAGTCTGTCTAGCGTGGGCTATACTGCCTGGCAGACAGACCACTTCAACAAATATTTTAGTAGCCTTGTTAAATTTGAGCTTAAGGAGGGAAGTAGCTGTCAGAACCCCATTGCTTCTTATCCCCTCTGCTGAGCAGGTCATGTAGTCATGTTAAAAGCTACCTCAGCAGTCAAAACGCATTTATTTCAGAACCATGTAGTTAACACATCCAGTACTGCAGTTGTTCAATTCTGTTCCCTTGATGAGAGGAGGAGCACAGTAGTCTCGTGCACCTCTCTGGATATTCTTTGTTAATAGCAAGAGTAATAAAATAAAAAGGTATAATTACTGCATAGCTGCACATGCTACTTTGAATAAATTTTCTAGTCATTTCCAAATTAACAAGTGCTCACATCACAGTTGAAATTCTTTGGGTTTTTTGTGGGTAACCTAAGCGGAGTGCACAGTAAGATTGATTAGACTGGCTTGTTTAATCCAAAAGCAGCACATTTAGGTTCAGAAACCTGGAGAGAATATTGTGCTGACACTGTCATTATCTCTGGAGAAAAAGAAACTCGTGGGTCAAAAGACCTCTCACTACAAATTTTTTTTTTTTTTTTTTTTTTTTAAGAACAAGCAGTAAATTTGTATGCAGGTGCATAAATAAGTAAGTTTGTTTCCTGCCTTCTCTGGGAAAAATATTTCACATGACATCATATTTATTAAAAGAATGCATTATCTTCCATTTATAGGTTTTCTACCAGCCCAAGTAGACAAACTGAGAAGATAAAATATTGTACACGTTTCTTTGGCTTTTAAATGCCCAGTTAAACATCTGTGGCTTCCTGCTACTCTGTGTGTGTATGCACGCACATGTCAGACTGTGCCTTAAACTTCGGGTTCTAGCCTTCTGTACTGGCACAACCCTCCTGAAGCCTTTCTTTGGTACAGCCTCTAGCTCCACAGGAAGGACAGCAGCTGTCTGTCTCTCCATGTCTGTCCTTGTTGAGCAGTCAGCTCGGCTTCTGCTCCCTTCCTCTGCTGTTTTGAACTCAGTTATTCTATATGCACTGTGATGGCTGCTTGTTATGGTATTAATGACTTCCTGGATGATGGTGGCATTCGGAAAATAAACCTTAGTGTTGAGGACCTGTTTGAAAATGATCTGTAGTTATGCTATCACTACAGCCTTTCATTTCATCTTGTTAAAGATCTGTTCCCTGTGTGGGCACTACCTACTAGCACGCAGGACACAGCAATGAAAGTTGTCCAGCTGAACTAGAAGTGTTTACTGAAGGCTTATTTGAAAGCAAATGTTAATGAAAATCTGAAGTATTATATCTACTCCTTCATGCTGAAACAATAGGCTTTTAATGTATTTTTCTGATTCATTAAAGGGGGAGATCTCTGGTTTTAGAATTCAAATGTGTGCTTGTGACCTGGGAAAGCAAGTCTTAGCCTGCCTGACAGAAACAAATCTCTTCATAGCAGCCATTCCCTTTCACTTGATCAACATCTTTTTTGAAGTAGAGTTACTTTGCCTTAAATTTTATCTAAAGCTATAAGATGCCACTTGAAAGGGGAAAAAAAAAAAAGACATCAGTGTAGACAGTTGTATTTAATCAACAATTTGTGACATTGCTTTGAGTTGCAATGCATCATTTATTCCCCAACTAGTGCCTCAGCTGAGCCTAATTAAATAACGAAGTTCAGACCATGTAAGAACTTATTCGAAATTCTAAGTGTTTCATGTTATTTTGTACTAAAACAGAGTTGATATGCTTTAAAACAAACAAACAAAAAAAAACACAAAAAACTTCCCTGCTTTTTCACAGAATCACTGATTTTAGTGGCAATTTTACAGCTGTCTTCCAGATTGCTGTAGTAATAGTATGCTGATTTCTGTCAGTGAACTTTAATCTATAACTGATCTTTAAATTCATTTTCATGGGCCATTTCAATAGTGGCATGATGTTAAATAAAAAGGAGATACTTTTTCCAGTATGCAATACACAGTTACCAGCCTGCAGATTTGCCATAGGAACCTGTTGTTTAAGGATTTTTAGAGTAAGTTTAGATCGTGCTTAATTAGATTCCTTGAAACTTTCAGAATTATTCCCCAAGATTCTTAGGGACATATTTAAGGTGTGACAGCCTCCCCTGTACAGTGGCAGAGGCCAGGAGATTAATCCAAACCACGGGACTGTTTGTGTTCTGAGTCACTGAAGTGGAAAAAGCACATAATGATGGGAAACAATGAAGCAGAACAGACTTGGTCTTACATGAAACATTTTAACACTATCCCTGGGAAAAATTCCCTGAGGACTGCTGGCAGCTTCCATCTTTTATAGCTGTTTCTGTCCTTTGGCAAGACAGACCAAACTCTGTAGTGATTATTCGTGCTGGTCTGTTCTGGATGTCGGGGGCTCCTACGTGCCCTGGTAATATTTCCTACAGTGTTTTCCAGTGCGGTGGCAGCCTGGGGAACATGATGGTAGAGCTGGCAGCTGTGATCCTTTTAAGCGCTGTGTCATCTAAATGGGTTCAAAATCTCCCTTAATGCTGTAATATGTACTGGTAGTCTGTTTATGCTAGCAGCATTGTGCTGATATTGCTGGGAGAGCTGAACTCACCATAGTGGTTTTGAGATGCGTCTTTTTAACCTGTTAATGTATATAGGACCAAAGTCAGCATGATAGCTAGATTCAGATGGAATTGCAACTTTCCAACCCTAAGTAGATTAAACTGTGCTTGAAGGTATAACTCATGATAACCCGAGAACAGAAAGTTAAGTTACCTTCTTTAATGCCTGACTATGCTTTACAGCCCTTGTTTTATCTCATATTGCATGACCTTGGGATAAAAAGGCAGCTGGCTGTCAAGCAGGGCACCTGGAAGTCCCTGAGGGACTGAGGAAATTCAGTGAAACACAGTTACACACATAGTGACTGTTTGTATATCCTGCCGCTGTTGCGTTCAGAGGAAAGCCGCTGCGTTTATTCATGCCACCAATACCGGTAGGAGGCATTTGGCCAAGTGTGTTTCACTTCTGTTTATGTATGTATCTAGGCAATGTCTCCTAGTGACACACTAGATGATTACTTCTGTGAGGCACACTGAAAAACCAACATGCTAGTGATTCACGTTTTAGTTTAGAAAGCAACCTGAACTCCAGACACTATTAATACTCATGATGAACGTATGCCAGAGGAGTTACACGTGTAGCAAAGAACAGAAAAGTGTCTGAATTGCTGGGTTACCATTTGTTCATGATGCATATTCCTCGCTGGATCTCTGTGTCACTTGAATATATATACCTCTTTGACTTATTCTAGTTAGCATGCCAGACAGAAGGAAGGAAGATGCAATGGCCTAGACTGAGTCATGAGGGAACCGAGCATACTGCACCTTTGAAGTTGCTGGCCCATGGTGTTATCTGTGTCAGCTAGATGAGAGTAACAAAGGATCCTGCTTCCTTCTCAGCATCTTGACAGAGCGTAGATGATTCCATGTTGTCTTCTGTTAACAGTGGACAGCCAGTGCAATGGGATTCCACTACAGTGACCCAAACTTATGGGTTTTGGCAATTGGTAATGACTTTAATTAGGCTGTATGTGTGCCCTGAGACAGCTTGCTTTATTATTAGCTTTTGTGCATAGTTGGAGTTTCTTTCTGACTGAGTCCTGTACTTTGTTCCTCCCTTGTCTTGATTCAGATCCCCCAAATCACCCAGGCATCTGGTTCTTTGTGGAGGAAAGCTCCTTGTGCCAACAGCCTTAGAGTGAAAGGATCCACTGAGATTGTGAGATAAAAGGATACGGATGATGGTGTTATTTACACTGGTGATAAGGAAAATCTTTGAAAAGAAATTAAGAGCTCAAACTGAGTTTATGGTCAGACATACATGAAGGTGTCAGAGGAAGGATACTGAACAGCAGAAAAATTAATTGCAAATACAGAGTTGAGAACTAGCTGAAAACAAATCCAGTAATAAAACAGTATCAGGATATAAGAGGAGATATTTGGAAGTCACATGCAAGATGCAGCCAAATGGTGGGAGAGGGAGGTAGATGTTTTACTAGCCATGAAAACTATTTGCTGTCAGACTCTAAGGGAGTGTGTGAAGCACTTTGAGATCCTGCATTGGAATTAAGTGTAGAACATAATGCCTGTCATGTCTTGGTCAGTTAAAATGATTGCTAAAATATATCCTTTAAACAAGATTACACCAGCTTTCATGTAATGTAGACTTCGTATGAAGCAGATGAAGATAAACTGGAAACAATTTGATGAATCTAATTTATTCCTCTATGTTAGAGTAATTTGTGTGGTTTAGCAGTTTCTTTAGCAGATGCAGTATTTAGTGGTTGTCCTGAGGAGTTAACAGTTGGAAGACAGGACCTGATCAGTGAAAATACAACAATCTAAGACCACGCAGCAAACTGTAGCATTGCAAGGCATACAGTCCAGGCATCCAGTTTCTAACCTGGGTGTCCTATTCATAAGCATGCTACCTCTCTGTACCCGGGCTGAACTAGCAAATGCCGCCTACCTTATCTACTACAATGCTTCATTCGTAAAGTACACATGTAACAAAATATTAGGGATCTAGCTAACACACAAGATCATTCCAGAGATAAGTCTAGCTCTTTAAAAGGGATTATTTCAAGTAATTTAAATTCTGAGTGGAGAATAACATTTGTGCAGGAATGTGCATGTAGTGTAGGAATGAGATTGCGCAGAATAAAATTGATCTGAGGGCTTAGGTTGTTAGGTGGAGCACCTAACAAGATGTCTGGCTCTCTGGTATTGTATTAGATAAGAGATGGCACTAGTATTCTGGTATTCAACCTATTTTTCAAAAACATAGATTGGAAATACAGTTCTGTAAGATTTAGAGTAAATAATATGGATGTTAACAAAAAATGTTGCATCCCCTCTCCCGCTTTCTGCCCCCCCCGCCCCCGCTAAAAAAAACCGAAGACCAAAACAATGTTAAACACTTCTAGTGTTTAGAGACTTACTCTCAGGAGTCCTTCCTCCTTTCTTCTATAGCCACAGATGTAATAACTTGCCAAGTTGTTATCCTGGGAAGCCAACTAGCGTAACTTTTATGTTATACTTTCTGTGTAACCTGTGATTACTCTAAGTGCTAATAATGAAACTATGTGTGTTTGTAAAGTGGCACTTCACAAATTAAACAAAATAATCAACATGCAAAATAATACCCAGAGGTCTGCCTGATCCATATGTTAATCAGAATGGAATTTATATTATCCTCTTGCAACATAACATCTTCAGGGAAGCAACACTGTACACAGAGGCTCAGCCATGCCTAAACCAGAAGGTCCTTTGTCCTGATCCCCCTTTTTTTTTTTTTTTTTTTTTTTTTTAAANCTTTTTTTTTTTTTTTTTTTTTATTCAAGAAAAAAGTTTGTGGGCAATACATATTGGCAAAATCGTGGCCTCCATAACTCCATGCATCTTTGATTCTTTGCAGACAGCATCCTGAAAGAGTGAGAGCAAAGTCTGTGTAGATGAAGGAGCTAAACAATAAGGGTCAGAAATGATAGAAAAATCTATTGGGAGCCCGACTGACCCCATATGCACTAATGTTATTACCAAGATAAAGTTTGGGTCAGAGAGGAACTTAAGTTGAATATTCAAGTTAAGCACATCAAGCCTCCAGTAGTATAACATAAGAAGATGATAATGGCAAGAAAAATCAAAGGTGTTGGTGAGGTGGAAGACAGTGGTATATTGAATTGAAAAAGGGGGGGGGGAGATAGAATTAGCATCAAACAATATTAAGCAGTAACAAAATAATGGGAGAGTTAGCAATGGTAATGTCACTGAGTCCGAAAGGATGGAATAAATGGACCTACAGCATGTCCATAGAGTATAGGAGGAGCCACAGTCACAGTGAGCTGTCAGAATGGAAGAATGGGAAGTTAGCGCAATTACATTTGTTTTTCCATCCACAGGACCTGAGGAGCTCCAGTCAACAAAAGTGCACTCTCTTTGATTTCTGTGGTCAGCATGCAGGAAGCCTGAGATCACAAATAGGTAGTTGCAGATGAAGTAGTTGCCAGTTATTTGAAATACGACCTTCTATGCAGATAATTTAAGGGAGGGTGGGGGCTAAGCAATGTGAAAACAAATTGAAAACCCTTCTTGGCACTGCCTTTGTTGCAGGCTAGTTGCAGCCTGTTTCTGCCAGTAAATCATCTGTGAGGCGGGCACGGAGAGACACTGGGCTTGTGGTAAGTGCAGTCCTCGTCCCAGCCTTTTATCTAGCCTAATCTAGCTGACAGTAGTTACTTTAATGTAGAGCTCGGGAACAGTGGTCATGCACCAGAACTCCTTCCGATAGGTGCTGTACAAGCCCTCCAAGCTTTGGGTAAATCTTCAGAAATAACCCATGTGAGTTACAACCTTATGTCTCATTTTAAAAAGTGATGCAGGTACTTGGCTGCTGTTCTCCCATTGAATTAATTTCCTTTCCCTGTTTGGCAGATAACAGAGGTCTTTCCTATTTGCACGGTCTGACTTCTACCGCCTGCAACTTGCTGGTTTTTGCAGAGCTTTTTCTTAAAGGTATGAAGACTATATCATATTTCCATGGACAGGATCACCAGACCTTGGTATTAGGGGATGGTCGGTTGTTCTGCCAGAAGTGTTAATGTCTTTTCTGCTGTTCGTACTACTTAGATTCCCCAAGCTGGTACAAGTGCCTTTGATGTCAGTTGACCTACATAAGCGGAGAGCAATTGAGGGAATTCATAATATGTTTGAATATAATGTTCGTATCTTCGTGACTCTGAATATGGTTGCTCTTTTTTTTCTCATTGTCAGTCTTTTTTCTTTTGAAATCACTTCAACAATCCCTGAAGCTTGTGTAAGTTCAGAGAGGCTGCTGTCTATTTTAAACTGAGGTGAATGTGTGATTCTGAGACTGAATAATTGATGACTGAGTTGGATATTAGAGACAACATCTCTGTTCCCTTTCTGAAGCTGTTGGAATTGCTGGAAAATCTTTTTATGCTGCAGTTAATGTGGCTGTAATGATAATAATTCACTTGATATCAAAGCTTTTGCAGACTGTTCATATGAAGATCTAGTTAACCAAAATTAATGGTGGTATATGAGCTACTTCAAATTTAAGAAGTAGTGAGTTATTAAAAAGAGAACAATTTTCTAAGGAAATGGGAATAGTCGTGTCATTGGAACAGGCTGCAGTAGAGGACTGAAAGGTAAGTGGACCTTCAGTTAAGAGAATGAATGTGTTCATCTCTGAATTAATCCTGAATACGTGACTCAGCAGATTTTATGCAAGAATGCAACATATATGTTGCATGTTGGCAATACATGGCATGTGAAAATACTTTTTTCAACTGAGGGTGTTGTGGTTATGCTTTTCTACTTCTGCTTTAAGAATATTTGACAAGAGATGGGGGTAAAAAAAACTATCCCTGAGGGATTGTGCATCCATTAGTAAGCAGATTGGCTGTCTGGCTTCTGCTCAGCTGCTTATCCCTATTTAAAGCCCCTCATGAATACAGCAGTACAGAATGGCTGTTACTTCTAGGACTGTAAGTACTTTCGGTCTATGAATCACCCTTCCAAGTCACCAGTAATTTTTTATTATTTTTTTTTTTCCTAAGACACCTGAAAAGGGGGGAAGTTATCTGTTTAACTGTTAGTGACAGACACTGGTGCAAGTGGGATACCCAGGAATTAATTTTTAAAGACAGATTCATTAATACACAGAGAAATAACACCAGTGGCCTTGCCAAAAAGAAAGCTAACGTGTCAAACTAAGGCAACACTGGCACTGATGTTCTTCGACAAAATGGTGTGTGCCATGATATGCCTTTTCCTATGGTTGTCCCCTTCATGTCACTTTATTCAGAAAATGGCTCTTAACATTATTTTCACCTTCTGCAAGGACCAGTTCACCTGTACGTTCTGTTGCCTCCATGTGATGTTTGAAAGTCCAGTGTAGTATTTCTTAATTCTCCCTTTTTGTATCTCTGATCTTGTTTCATCCCAGCAATTACGTTGTGTCTCTCTCAGCCCACGCCCTTGTGTCTCTTTTGTGTTTGCCTGCTTTTGCCACCACTGTTTTTATGCACCCTGGCCAAGCCTAACACGTTTTTTACCCTCTTTGTCCGCCAGCAGACGTCTCTGTCTATGCGTACAAAAAACCCTTATGGCAGAGGCAAATATCTCTTTGCAGAATCAAAACCACTCTGTGACAACATACTCTTGAAAGGACTACCCAAAGGTATTCACCTGCAGGGGATTAAAAAACCCACACTTAAATTACAGGAATCACTGCTTGTATTGGGAACAGGGAGTGCTTGCTTTCTTCTGAAGTACTTGAGATTGATCACCAGTAAATTGCCCACGCTGTTGCGGTGAAACCGGAATCTAAAGTGATCCAGCGGGAGACCTTCTTTTGCAAATACTTTTTGACTGTATCTTGCTTTTGTTACCGGTGTACATCTGGGCTTCCATGATTTATTTTTCACTCCTCAGACTGGCCGAAGTTTCGACTTCCCCTCCCCCTGCTGGGTGTGGTGTGCCCCTTCGGGTTATCCGAGCACGGTTCAGGGAGCCTCCGAGCTCCTGCCCTTGGTCTTCCAGCCTTTATGGCTGGCGGCAGACGGCGTTGAGACTTCTCACGGCTGAGATACTCGGGCAGTTACGCCCTGAACCCTGAGCACTGATCGTGGGCTGCCGTTGGTGCGAAGCAGGCTTGGCTCCAGCTGTCGGCAGCTGGGTTGGCCGCCTGTCAGCCCAGCGCAGGCGGGTGCAGCTCTGACTCGGTGCCAGCAAGGGCCCGGCACGGAGGGGCACGGGGGCCGGGGCCGCTGCGCCGCGGCGGGGGCTGTGCCCTCCGTGCCGGGGAAGGAGGTGCTGTGCCCTGCCCGAGCGCCGCCAGGGCCGCGCTGCTTTGCGGACCCCCGGGCCCGCTGCCCCGGCATCGCAGGGCGGGAGGGCAGGGGCTTGGGGGTGCGGGGGCTG
>VZTL01069436.1:0-23980 GCA_013400535.1 Scopus umbretta | reverse complement strand
TGCTAGTTTATTCATAGGTAGAAAGGGCTGATGTAATGCAGGGACAGGTGACTGTAAAAGTGTTTGGTAGACTGATGTTGGTGGTAAAGATGATGATGTTAGCCACGTCTGTGGAAGGCCTTGCAGTGTTACAGTGTGACTCTCAATGCATGGCCACTTCTAAGCCATCAGAGTAAAGGACTAGTGGATTTTGATTTGGGGAGTGTGGCACAGATTTTGTGGGAGATAGCTATGTACTTGTTGCTCTGTTGCCTTTTTCAAACCCATTCAGATGACAAATTGAGGCTGTTATTGTGAAGGCTGGTTTCTTTTGGGAATGTTTTGAAAATGGGTTATTAATTCATTGTGGTTTTGAGGCCAAGTCAAGGTGTCATGCTTTGAAAAACCAAGTGTTTTTCTAGATTATTGTATCAAACTCTTGTCTTTCACCTGTTCAGATGGAGTTCTGTGTTCAGTTTTGGGCAGCACATTTATCCAGGTCACAGTGTATATGCAAGAAGAGATAAGCCTAAATTGTAACAAGCAAGATAGTAAAGGAGAATCCTTAATGGTAAAGGTAGAGATACAATAGAAAAGATCGCTTAAGTAGATTGTAGTATCCTGGTCATGGGAGTTTTTGAAGCAATTTATTGTTTCAGGTTGCATATGTTATGTATCTGAAACTGATAAAGTTGATCCTGTTTTGGGTTAGATGGCCCAAGATCTGTTTCACACCCATTTTGTATGATGCTTTCAATTTCTCAGTCCTCCCCACAAAGGATCTCTGTCATCCCATTGCAGATTCCTTCCTGAACAAGTGATTCTGTTGTGCTGTGGGCATGTCTGTGTGCACAGCTGGCAGCTGTTTCATTTTAGTTTTAATTCTAATTTGCAGATATTTCTGATCAGTCACTTGCTTTGTCTTTGTTTCAGGCCCACAGTCATGCTAGAAGGGGAAAAAGTCTATGTAAAAATTACAGGTCAAAGACTGAAGCCTTTTGGCAGTTGGTAGATTACATTCACAGCAGGAAAGAGTGTATCTCAGCTCTCCTGCTGCAAGAAGCTCTCCCCAAGCACCTTCATACCTGTGTTGGAAGGTTCTTAAGAGTATTTGTTTTCCACAAGTTATCCAGCTAGTAATTAACTCGCGTTCCAGAGACTTAATATGTTCTTAATGATATGAAATGACTTTTTCCTGTCATTGTTGTTGATAACCACTTGGGGATTTTCACCTGAACTCTTCTCTTGTTGATTCTGTATAGCAACTTTTGTAGGGTTTCTGATGAGTTATGTACTGGTTTCCTAGCATCTGTGTTATTCTAGGAAAAAAAATGTGGTTGCCATTTGTCTGGTCTCTTCCTTTTGGTGTGTTTGTGCCTTTTATTCTGAACTCTGGTTCTGTTCTGTAGTTGTGAGCAGTGTTGCACAAGAAGACTCTGACCAATAGAAATGCAAAAGCCCTGTGAAGATCAGAGTAGAAGACTGCAAATAATTCGTTTTCACTGTCATCAGCTGCAAGCTTTGAAATGGAAATAAACCTGTGTTTTCTGATATACATGGGAATGAGTGCTAGCATCTGTTGCTGAGCATGTTGACTGAACAGCTGAATCTGCGCTATTTGGATGAAAGTTGGTCATTAAAGTTGAGATATCTTGAATAAAGTAGTACAACAAAGCGTCAATGCTTTTGTTTCCCTAGACCTGACAGAAGAGGAGGAGAGAAAGGATGAAAGTTGCAAACTTGATGACTTGCACAAAAAGCGGAGTCTTCTTGCAGCATATTGCAAGTTGATAGTGTATAATGTGGTAGAGATGACTGCGGCTGCCGAGATCTATAAGTATTATGTGAAGGTCATGTTTTAGATATGGTTGCTTTGCCTAGCAGTGCATTTTAGTTTTTTGAAAGTGACTCTAGCATTTGTGAAAGATGTGGGGTTAATAGTATTATGGCTCAGAGTCCTTGTATAATCACAGAAGGGCTATAAAATCAAGCAAGAGTGGGACAAGTCTCTCCTCTTCGCTCTGCAGAAAAAGTAACTGAAAATTGAGTAGAGGGTATGTCTGTCTGAACATCTGCTCCTCAGCTTGTCCAGAGAGGCCATTGCAGAGAAGCAGTTTATGGCTGGGGGAGTGGTTTAACTATAGAGATTCTCACGTTGAAACAGTCAACTTACTTCATACAGCTCACACAGTCCATATGCAGATGGCCTAGATTTCACACAGGACCCTGTGCTTGGGCAACTGGTAGAGCGTCAGCCACTCCGAAATGGGTTTCAGGCAGGCCGAGGACAGCACAGAGCAGTTACTTTGAGTCAACTAACAGGACTTTGGAAATGCCTTAATATGGATCTTGTTCTTTACTTCACTGGGCCCAGGGCAAGCATTGGTTAAATGCAGAAAACTCTCCTGAGGAGGCGTTGTTTTTTTCTTACAATAAATACTTAACAATTTCAATGTAACTTCAATCCTCACATTACTGTTAAAGGAGCATACCATTGCTTTACATATGAAATAATATAAGAAGTCCAGTTTTCATCTTTTAGCTTGGGTGTTCTGATACTGAGAGTGTTTTATGAACTTCTTGTGTGACATGAACACAGTCAGGTGTTTTGTGTACTCCCAGTGCTAAAGAAGGGGAATGATAATGCTCATTTGTTTTGTTGCTGTTAATAGACCTACAATGATTTTGGAGACATAATTAAAGAAACATTAAGCAGGACGAGGCACAGTAACAAAATTCAGAGTGCTAAGACACTGATCCTCTGTCTGCAGCAGGTAAGGTTAAGATTAAAGGAAGAGGCTAGGGGCTCTTACGACAGCTGTATTCATATTGGAGTTTTTTACCTACCTCACCATGATTATTCAAATTCATTAAAAAAAATAGTGAAAGAGTTCATTTCCTTGCGTGTACTATCTATGTGTAGTTTTTGCATGTCATAATTAAAACTCCTTTCAAATCATGACATCTATTTTAAAATGTGATTTTGTGCAAAATTTTTTATCTTTTTTTTTTTAATCTTCAAATGCATAGTGTGTTAGGACTGGTGTGAGATTATGGAGTTTTTCCTGGGACGTGGTAGGTGTTTCTTAAACTTAACAAAGGTTAAGGATATTATTCTGTGTTTTACAGACTGCCTCAACTCCTCTTTGAATTGAGGAACCACAAATGTATTTGTGGCTGGCCAGCTCTAATCCCCAGTATTTTCAGTATTTTTTTCTGTAAGAAAGTGGGGTGCAGCTCTTCTGAAGAGTCTCAGTTGCTGGGACTTGCAGCTGCTGACTGATGAGGCCAGTTAGCTATTTTAGCAGCTGCTTTTGCCAGCTCTGCCCATGACCAGGGCTGNTAGCAGCTGCTTTTGCCAGCTCTGCCCATGACCAGGGCTGCTTCTAGCTTCGAGCCGTGCTGTAAGCCACAGAGCAGGCTCCTCCCAGGGGGTACTGATACATGAGCTTTGCTTATTTCACATGCATTGCCAGGGGCTTAGATTTGTGAACTAGCCCCTGAAATCTGAGCTTAGATGAGGCTAAGCAGGCTTTGCCTACATATATTCTGCTGACATAGTCAGGACTTTGTGTTTAGGTATCACATAGACAACAGGCCCTTTTTGGCCTCTGCTTGACCTTGAAAGTTAACAGGTTGAAGAGAACAAGCTATCGCCATGTTCTGTTAGGAGAAAACCCCAAAACACAGTTAATTGGGCTCAAGATTTGCTTCTGACCCAGTCTTACTCTCAGAAATTGGACTACGCTGCTGCCAAACTTGCTCCTTTATAGCTGCATTCTGATATTCTGAAAGCCTTTCAGGCAAATTAAGCCTCTGGGGCTTGAATCAGAAGTCCCAACAGGAGATGGGGTCAGTGGAGCCATCATCTTCAGGAATCGTCTCTCTGTTAATGAACATAATTTTTTATTTTTTTTTATTTTTCAGTTTCTGCCTATCCGTTAAGCACAACAGTGTCCTTTCTGTCAGTTCCTTGTCGTTGTTCCAGTCATGTGTTCTGAAGCACATGACTTACCTGCTCTTTTGTAAGGCTTCTGTCTGTGTAAGCTAACTGTTGCTTGCTGAGCATGTCTCTCTGTCCTCCTGGTGCTTTGTTGGCCTGTAAGATTACATATGGTTACTTATCTGAGACTTCTACAGCTGTTTCAGACACATGCAGAAAGCCAAGACAGCAGTAGCGGTGTGGACTTCTCCTCTGCTTCCTTCACAAATATGAAAGAACTTGCTCGTCGCTTTTCGCTAACGTTTGGCTGGGACCAAGTGAAATCTAGAGAATCGATAGCCATGATACACAAGTATGTGCCTCATAACATTACTTTGTCCACGGTCATTGCTTTTGTTAGTTGTCTGTTTTATTACTTTGTTCTTTTTTTTCTTCTTCTAATAGGGAGGGGATTGAATTTGCTTTTCAAGGAGCTACCGGAGTAGATGGAAAATGCTTGCCTCCTAACTTGAGCTTTCTGTTAATCATCAGTGAATTTTCCAACAAGCTGCTAAAACCAGACAAAAGACTAGTGTAAGTTCAGTTCTTGTACACTGTCATACACAGCTTGTGTTTTGTGTAGCCCCGTACACAGGACACTTGACCTTCAGTGTTGTGAAAGTTGCTCAAGGGCTTTTCAGAGAACCTTTGAAATCAATCCACCCCTGAGGCTGTTGGTTTGAGAGACACATGTTGAATTTTGTAGTACTAGTTATTTCAGATTGTATGTGCAGTATGCATTCTAGACCTTTTTTAGACATAGTTGTGGCCATATATGGTAATTCTTTTAAAGGAAGGACAATGTTAATTTGGTAGAAGAGGTTTGCAACTTGATGGCTAGTGGAGCGGCAGGAGTGCTTTTCTGAACAGAAAAGCAAAGCAGAGAAGATTGAGGAAGAGATAGTGCTCAGATCATTATTTTGTAATGATCTAATTCCACAGCGTCAGGACTCAATTACATGAGTTCCGTGGAATATATTTAGAATAGAAATAGACATGACACTATTCATAATGTGGATATTTAAATTTGAGAATTTACTCTTTACAGGGGAATATGCCCTGATCCAGTTGGGCCTGTGTTTTACAGTGGTTTAAATATTTACATTTAGTAATGTAAGAATGGTAGCCTTATTTTGGCATCATGGGACATTAGGGATCTGAACAGAAAGATGTATGATTATGTCTCTTATTCCCTTCTTCACCTGCCTCAAGTCCAGTCATTTTTGAGAAGGAAGTAATGTTCTTCCTTCTATTTGACCTTTGTCATTACTTCCCTAGTCAGGGCTGCTTATTTTGGACCTGGATCTCTGCACGTCAGTCTTCTAGTTACAGATACCATAAAAACTATTGCAAAATATGTAAAAGGTATTTCCATTTTCCTGAGATTTGAAGACGTGGGAATCTAGGATGAAACATTAAGGCACATGTGTTTTTTTGAATTTCTGAGCAAATCACTCCAGTACCTGAGCAGAAAAGTTCCACATTGGAGAGGAAGTCAGCAGAAATGGAAAAAAAACCCCAACCATCACATCTTGCTGAGCCCCATGTAACTTGTTTGCTTCTGCGTCACTCTGTCTTAAATTGGAGGTTAACTTCCTTGGGGATCATCGATCAGTTTTTATATAACAAGGGTTGAGAGTGGTAAAATTTCTACTTCCCCATTAGTTTACATGACAGACACAGTTTATTAACGATTGCTAGCTACCCAATGTATTTTAAAAAAGTTAATTCAAACCCAAAATGTGAAATACAGAAGAAAAATATTTGACATATACTGATTAAACCTCTGGTAAATCTAAAGGGGATAATCTACAGGTAGTGATAACTTCCCGTTCTATTCTTGCATTTTTCTTGGAGAGAATCTTTGAGATCTAGGACTAGAATTGGTTTTCACAGAACCATAGAATCACAGGATGGTTTAGGTTGGAAGGTTAAACATCATCTAGTCCAACTCCGCTGCCATGGGCAGGGACATCTTTCACTTAGATCAGGTTGCTCAAAGCCCCATCCAACCTGACCTTGAGCACTTCAGGGATGGGGCGTCTACAGCCTCTGGGCAACCTGTTGCAATGTCTCGTCACCCGTACAGTAAAGAATTTCTTCTTAATATCTAATCTAAATCTACCCTCTTTCGGTCTGAAACCATTACTCCTTGTCCTATCGCTACACTCCCTGATAAAGAGTCCCTCCCCATCTTTTCTGTGGGGCCCTTTTAAGTACTGGAAGGCTGCTGTAAGGTCTCCCTGGAGCCTTCTCCAGGCTGAACAACCCCAACGCTCTCAGCCTGTCCTCATAGGGGAGGTGCTCCAGCCCCCTGTTTTGCACAGTTTCGGTATGACTCTGTCCATGTTGTCTGGATTTTAAAGAGCTGTTATCATCTGTGTGGTGACACATGTGCAATAAGTAGATTTCTGTTAATCCATCCTTGAAAAACTTTGTAATTTCATTTATGTCCAAGGAGTAATTTTTAATTGAACAAGAGGAAGAGATTTCATCATTGGTGTGGGCAGATTTCAAGCTAAATCCCAATAATTTTTTTCCTAGGACTATATTTAACTTCTTGGCCAGATGATCTATTCCAGAAATATATTCCTGAATGTATTAGATACATTCAGGTAGGTTTATTCATTGAAAACTTTTGTGGGAAATATAGAACCTAGCAGGGAGTGCTCTTGGACTTCAGTTCTTAACTGCTTTCAACCTTCCCACTGCTGCTGGGAACAAATGGGAAACAATAAAATTCACGAGGGGGAAATTGCAATTTATCCACAACTGCATTCAGACTATGTTTCCAGAGTAACAGTTTCTATTCTGGGAGGCCTAAAATGCCTTGCAAGGGCTGGAGATTATATTTCCTCTTAGAAATATTTAGGTTTAGCTCCATCATAAATTACTGGATGGAATGTTTTAGGTCAACATGAACTTTTAGAAATAAACATCTGGTTATTTTCATTTTTATTATTAATCATAGGATTGATGTCCTGGTCTGTATGTTAACATATGTGAATGTACCTGTAACAGATGAGATACAGAATATGGGCATTTGTTAGAACGGAGTATATTTCAACACCATCAAAGTATATGGATTTTAACCTCCTCCCCTGTAATTGCCCGGGCTGTCGCAGTAAAATATCTGACTCGTCAATTGCTCCGTGCCACAAAATGCACACAAGAAGTGAATTATTGAATAACAAGCTGCATGAAGGGCCTGATTCCTGAATCAGTAGGAGTCTTTCCATTGACATTGATAGCAGTTGGATTAGACCCTAAACCAGTAGTTACAATACACGCTTGTTTGAAACCAACAAATTCCATTACCAGGCTTTCTTGATCCCTGGGGCCCCCAGAGTCCAGGACTCTAATTGTTTCGGAGTCAGTGCTTACCCTAACCTCCTCCCAGCACTGGTTTTCTTGTTTTGCAAAGCGAATGAAATGTCTGATGTTTTCCAGGCCACACTCCTAATCAAAGAAAGAGTAATATACTGTACAGGCTGGCGTTAAAACTGTCACTTCTGGTATTTGCTAAGGTGGGGTCTGTTTTAACAACAGTGGGCTTGATTTTAAAGCGATGAGCTGTAGCTGAAATGTAGTGAATATCCCGTTTCTAAATCCTGAGTCAGACTTTGGTTTTCTTTTCTTACCGTTACGAAGTAGGACTGGGTCAGAAAGACTTTGTCAGAAATGTCCTGTTTTTCAAAAAGACTGCTTGAAGGAGACCTCTTTGCTCCAGAAAAGGTGATAGCTTCACCTGGGATTCAGGGAGGCCCCATGTCAAGTCTCTGGATTGAATCAGGCAGGACGAGGGTTTGAACCAATGTTTCCCATGTCCTGTGTGCTGCCGTAACTGCAGAGCTGTTAACTGCTTCTTGCAGACACTTGAGATTTTATTGGGAACCTGAGAGAATTGGATTGAGTTTGAGATGATATTATAGAAAAGTGGTTTTATTGGTGGTGGTTTTTTAAAATTTTGACAGAACAGGCACTCGTGGCGTAAATACCCCGTATCCTGACCTGCTGTACTGTTGAATCACAAGGAGCATCTCTCGCCTGGGATCTCCTTTGCGTTGCAGTCCGTGAGGCAGAAAAGGGCCACCAGGAGAAGGGGTGCATCCTTGCAGTGTTCTGCTCCTTTCAGGCTGCTCCTGGCAACAGCAATTGGCAGTGACTTTTCCTGCCCAGGAAATTCTTTCTAGAGACTGATGTAATTCTGTAATTCCTGCGAATCATGTTGCTTCTAATGCTAAAATTCAAGCACTCTTTTAGCTTTGAAGACATTTACATTTTAAATATTCAGATATTTCAGAGATGTCCGATATTTTTGAGAAAAGGGCTGCCCTTTCTTTTTCTTCAACAGTTCTGTCTGCATCTTTGGAGAGTAAAGGGAAAATGCCCTAGATTATCTAGCTTCCCTAGATATTGGGGGGAAAGATACTGAGTTTTCTTATGCCTGCTTTTGGTTTTCTCCAGGTATGCTTACTTGCAGAGGTATGTAGCAGAACCACTGCCTGGCAGAGGAGACGAATGGCAGCCGTTGATTTGGTACAGAAACTCTTTACTGGCAAATGAAGATGAGGAGAGCTCTGTCCTCGGCAGTTCAGGGGAGTGGTCTCCCATGGGCACATCTAAGACATCTTCTTTCAAAAGGAAATTGTCTAATGGTATGACAACTTCCCTGTTCTGGATCAGCTGTATTTGCTTTGTCCCAGCAAAAATGCACTTCGTGCTTTGCATTAGCAGTACCATAGAGTGTTGGATGTTGTGGACTTTCCAGTTTGGCTTTTGCCTTCAGCTCTGTTGTTGTTAAAGGCCTCTTCATCACTCAACAGCAGAAAGGTTGGTCTGGAGACTTTGGGTGAGCCGAATTCAGAAAACCTTGAATTCTGCTCCGTACCGAGCTCTGGCATTTGTCTGTGCCATTCAGACTTGGTTCATTGCTTACAATTGTTACGTTAAGGGTGTTGTTGCTTTAGGCCCTGTAGATAATTGAGACAGGAGAGGTGTTTCCAGAAGTTGATTTGGATCTTCAGCCCAGATGATCTAGGCCAAATCATCTTCTGGGTTCTTTCTCTCTGTTGAATTTCTAGGGAGCGGGTAAGATTATACTCCTACCTTAAAGAGTTATAGTTAGGTGGGCTGCATTGAGGCTTTAGCAGTTCTTATGGACTTCCAGTCTGGAATGAGGCATTCACTGCATGGGTATGGTGGGACTTAATTAAATGTAGTAAAGCCATGATGAAAATAATTGCCAGTAAAAATGCTAAGTGCTTTGGACATGCGCAGTTGTATGTGGAGGAAAGGGAATTTTTCTAGAGCATGCTTTAGTTAATCATCCTTTCTCAGAAATTTTCTTTTCAATGACCTGCCTTCAGAAAGCTTGTTCCTTTGTGTCCCAAAAGCTCTCCTTTCTTGAGGCTTGTATAGACTCAGAAGTACTGATAGCGCTTACAGACGAGGGCCAAGATCATAAATCTAGACAGCAAAAATGTCCAGTGGGCAAAGTAAATTATTTTTTCCATGTGACTTTCAGCTGGTTCCTTCAATAAATGAATGCTTTGCGCCAAATCTTTCTTTAAGCTTCGCTCTGTTGCTTCGCTGCTGTGGGGAACATGTTAGAAACATCCATCTCGAGACCTCTGAGGGTGAAGCTGAAGAATGAATCTGTTCACTGTCTGTTACAGGGTCTCTGCCTGAAACCAGCCAGACTGAAGCAGCAAGCAAAGCTCCAGACCTGCAGTGTGCTTCCCAGCTTGCCTCTGCAGCTGGGAAAAGCAGAAAGAGACTGAAATCTCAAGAGATGCACTTGCAGGAACATTTGCCATTCCTTTGTCCAGGAGGGCTGCGGAGAAGATACTGGTGAGAGTTTTATGTCTTACAAGCCTCCTTCACTTGTCCTGGTATTGACAGCTGGGGTCTCGCTGTCCGCCTCCGCTTCTGGTTTTTTGTGATACTTCAGTGGGCAACAGGGTGTGTGCCCTTCCTGTCTTTCTTACGGGAACCCAAGGACAGGTTCTTTTTTTGTGTTTCCTCAGTCCAGTATCTACATTTGCTGCTTTAGCCTGATTGTCCCCCACTGTCGCAGGGCTTCCGTGCCTTCATGGACTTGTATCGCGTGTGCAGAGAAAAAGACAAGGAAGGAGGAGGGCTGCCTGCCCCACTTCTCTTGTCTCTGCTCCTGAGTAGAGGGCAGTGGCGTTGGTTTCTCCCTGGCTGTTTGCTGCAGCCCGACGATGAGTGTTTTCTGCGTCTCTGGAAATGAAAGAGGATTCTTGTCTGGGCAGATCTGTTATTAATTACTGTGTAACTGGTGACTTTCTTTTAGAGAGGTGCATGTCTGTGTGCAGCATGCACACACACCTGAGTGAAACCCCACAGAACTTGGATGTAAGAAAGGTATTGCAGAAACAGGGAGTCTGGAGTCTACTTTTGAGCTCTGTGAAGCGCTCAAAAGTGCTCAGCTGGGGTATTTTCCTTTAATACAGTTCATTTATTGAGGGCCTAGGTGCCATTTCCCATATTGGTAGGTTAAAAGATGAAACAGAAATCCCAGAAAGATGCATCCTTTTCCAGGGTTTGGGACGCTTGTTGAATGGACCCAGTGAATATAAGTAAAATAGAACAAAAATTTATTAACCTTGAAGGCAGCCCTGTTTAAATGAATGTTTTGTTTCTGAACTGCTTTGTTGGAAATTCCTCAGAGCATAACCTCTTTTCTACCGGGGAAATACTGGGCCAGAAATTTTGGGCTACCTCACGTGGATATCTCAGCAGCAGATCTTAATAGATGAACTACTCTGCCTTAAGCACATTTGTGCAATGTGCAACCTCTGTTATAAAGTTTCCCAAGACTTAGCTTTTTTTTTTTCCTCCCCAGCAAAGATGAAATTAAGACAGAAGATGTCTTAAAAAAGGAGGGTCAAGCAGAAGACACAAGTGAAGATGTTGATGTTGATGTGGTTGGTGCAGACCAGGTAATTCGGGGTCGGGTTTTCCAGCTCTGAGCACAGCTGTAGTTGAGGTGGGTGAATGTGAATTCAGAATCTGTGAGTACCCATCTAGCAGCAAGGGGGCTGCTCTTTTGTGGCCCCTTTCAGGCTGAGAAAAGGGCTTCTCCCCTCTTCCCTTTCCAGCTGCAGCTGCAGTCATCTCCTTCTTCAGCTTGATCTGCATTTTTAAGGCAATTCTTACTGTAGCATCTAGACATCCTTAGGTACGTTGAACACCAGCTAGGATTAAGCTATTAATTAAGAGGAGGATTCAGTTTCCTTTTTTCCCATACTGTGAAGCTCCTTGATGAAGAGCCATTTGCTGCAGTTGCTTCATGTTACTGACACATTGCAGAGATGGCACTGCTGCATGGCCTGCAGGGAATGTCTGCTTCAGAAATGGTGTTTGCATTGTGCTCTTTAGATCGAAAGACTCGGAATGTGTCTGATCACCGGTCAGCCCAGGGCTCTCGCTGGAGCGTCCCTTGTTTCTTGCCCTTTTCCAGTCAAGGCTGTTGGGGAGATTAAATTGTCCCCCAACCAGCTGGGGATTTGAAGGGAAGCATGCGAACACTGTGGGCTTGGAGTGGCAGCCAGCGTAGCCTGGGGCTTGTCTTGTGGGCACCGATTGCCTTTGGGGTCAGATAAGAGTTCGGCAAAACTGCAGCTGTCTGCCTGGGTCTCAGCTCAGCCCTGGAATGGATACTGGCAGCAGGGAAGGACTTTTAGCCCTTTGGGATGGTGGACTTGCAAGGACTCAAATGGGCTGTTGCACACCGGGGCTGTAGCAGCAGTGACTGTACTGAAAGGCAGGGTGGCAGGGGGGTGAAAAAGAAGCCACGAGGTTTCCTGCGCTGCAGCCTTTCCCCTCCCTCCCGTCCTCCAGGGGTTTGCTGTGTCAGCCGCTGCAAGGGGCTGAGCAGTTCCTTCAGGTTTTTCTCCTGTGTCTCCCCCTGCTCTCTGAACTTCTAATAGAGTGTAAGCCCAGTGTTGGCAGACCCTTTTTTTTGCAGTGATGTGGGCAACCCCTCGATTTCCAGTGGCTCTGGTTATCTGGGATCTAAGAGCCGCATTCGAAGACCTTGTCTGGTCTTTGACTTTTTAAATGAGTTTGTCCTGTAACAAATGATTTCTTTCCATGTTTGAGTGGTGGGGTTTTTGGTTGTTTTTTTTTTTTTTTAAAGAGGACTTGAAGGAAAAAGGGACTTCTACCTTTTCTTCTAGTCGTATGCCTTCTAAAATGTAGACTATTTGTTTGGACCATGTACTTGGGAGCCGTTCCTGTTGAAGACAGATAATAAAAGAATTTAAATCTGTGGACCAAGATGGAAGCCATACAGAAAATGCACTACTTGTCTAGTATACGGCCTTTCCCTGTAGTGCCTTTTCTGTGCTCCTTGTGGTATAGAAATGCTTCTTTCCTTTTGTGGAAGCTAAATATAGTGCTGCTTTCCAAGAGCCAGCTGTGGCCAAGCTGCTACGTGGTTAGAGGCTACACTTTTATTCTGATTCCTTATGTGCTCTTACATGATGTTTTCTTGATAGTATGAGACTGACAATCTTTTGTTCTTCTGGTACAGGACAGTTAAGAAGCTGAGAGGATAAATGGAAGTGAAGAACACGCTACCACTTTTTTCTGCAAATTGTTAACTGCAAATGGGGTTGTGATGGCATCAACCAAGGCAGCAGGAGATACGGATCAAGTCAAATCTCTGCCTGTAGCCATCCACCCAGAACCAGGTCCTAGCACTGCGGTTGATTTCTCCGCGTCGCCATTCATGGTGTTACTGATCTGGCTGTTGCACTTCCAAGGTTGTGGGCGTTACGAACAGCGTTACTCAACTGCATCCTGGTCCTCAATGCTGCCTTGGAACAATTCCCAACCTAAGGACTGGCATCAGGGTACTGACAAATACCGAGTCTAAGACTCTGTAAAGTAGATGGGGCAAGCTTGCTCAAATCAGTGCGGGGGGGCAGCGTTCTGCTGGATCTGTTCTTTACTATTGGACACAACCAATGTCTGCTTGTTTCCTTGTACCTGACTCTCTCCGGGAGAAAGGAGCCTGGCCCAGCTGTGAATGCTGTGACCTGCTGGCAGGTGACTTGGCAGTGCCATTTTCCTGCCTGTAAGATGGAAAACCCGGATCAAATCGTCTGAAAGTATTTCTAAATTCCAGTGCTTACAGAGATGTGGTTAGTGGTCTGTGGGGATCGGGAGATGTTACCAGGAGGCTTGCATCGAGGCTTCTAGGTGATAAAGAAAGAAACAGCAGACCAGTTGACTTGAGTATTTTCCTCTGGAAGAAATCCTTCATAGACAGTGATCCTGTGGTATTTATGTGGAAAATACAAAGCCTGAAAAGTCAATGTAAATAGACTGTAAATACAACCCTTCAAAATAATTTTTTCCATTAAGAATTTGGAAATGTTCTTCACTCAAGAGTGTTTCAGAGGCAGTAGGCTGGGGTGTGCTGGCTACTTTCACTGACCCTTTGTCACTGCTCCATGGAATTGTAAGCTGCATTAATCCTATCAGCTGTATTTTATTTATATATATATATTTTGGATTGTAACTGTAAAATAAACTAAACTACATAACCATTACTGTCTGTTAGTACTGGAAGCGCGAGTGATATTCCCACACTAAGTCTGGAGAAAGAAGAGCAGCAGCGCTACTGGCCTTGTAGTTTGCCTTGTTATTAAGTAGACTGAGAAGTGAGCTCCCATGAACGTGGAAGTAGAAGCCATGAATGCCTCCCAGGCAACAGTAAAACCATCGTGTCAAGTATGCAGTAGGCTAATGCCAAGGGGAGAGGTGGTGCTCCACAAGATGAGGCCAATTCTCACCCAGATCGACTTGCTCGCACTTCCCCTGTGACTCCCCCCGGCTCCATGCCTGGACTGTGCTGATGATGTTTCCCTCATCTGTCTAGGTTTGTGGCTCTAGGCCTAAACACTTAACCAGGTAGGTGGAATACAGCCGGAAATGACTAAGAAAAGTCATCACCATCAAACACACAGGTGCTTTCATTCTTATAAAAAGGTACAGTAATCATTACAATTCATGCACAGCAAGAAAACTCACTTCTACACCACCCTAATTTGCTCTACTTGAGCTGTGCAAATCCTTTAGGAAAAAGAGGACTTGGTTATCACAAGTGTAACAGGGAGCAGGATTTAACAGGCACTTCATGAAACACAGAGTGGCAAGAACAGCTATGTGCTCTGCAGAAGAGATCTACCCCGCACCATAGCTCTGTTTCTTTAGTGGAGGAAAGTCAGCGTGTCATGAGAAGGCCGCTGGCTGTACGTGCCCATTTACAAGCCCCCTTTGTAAGACAGGGAGTTTCAGCTGAAGGGTTTCAGGTCAGGAAAAGTCACTACGCTGTGAACAGCAATAGAAGTCTGGGATCATCTTCTAGGCAGCCAGTTGGCCATCCTTTCCCACAGAGCTTAACATAAATCCTCTGCCTGTCTTTACTATTGAAAAACAAACCCCCAACTGTGGGCAAGTAGTGAAAGGTATCTGAGCAACACTAGCGAAATTTGACATCGATGAGTTTCCATGAAAATGGGAATGATCAACCCTGATTTTATTTTTAAAAATCCTTTGAGCTGTATTGAAATGACTTGAGTTTGCCTTTGTTCATCAACAGATGTTAGCGAGGAGCTCCGTTGCTTAAGACACAGGTTTGTAAGTCTCTGCCTGAGGTGGCCTGATGAGTCGAGCAGCTCTCTGCCACTTCCAGCTGCTGTCTTTTGGATGAAGAATAACCTGCTAGAGCTGGAGTACTTTGAATATGCAGCTTGGTGTAATTATCCAACCAGACTGCATATGCGTGGAGCCCCTCGTATCTTAAGCAGTTCTTTCATAGTAGGAAGTTAACTGTATGTGGTACATAATAATTAGAACTGTTAAATTACATGTATGAAAATCTTTATTCGAAAATACAAACATGATTTTTAAAACATTTTAACAGGTCTACACTGCAACCAAAAAAATAACTTACATCTTTTTGTACATTTTTTTCCCCAACAAAATCTGTTTAACAGTAAGAGTGAGGCAACAATTTCAAGCTGCTGTGACACTGATGAAGATCCATGGAATGTGTCAATAGCAAACAACTGAAGGGGGGGACAGACAAAAGCACTGAATGCCCACAACAAATTAGTGCACATCACTGATCAAGTACCATTTATACAAAGGATTAAAAAAAAATTGGTTCCTTCTACATGAATTAACACACTCATTTTGGATCAAGTATGAACACTAAAACAGACTTCATTATTAAATAATCTTTTTATAATGAACATCAATGAAAAGACTGAAGTTTAAAAGGGCGAGCGAAACTAAAGTTGGGGCAAACAAGGACTACACAGAGAAGCAACTTGTCTCGGGCGTTCGCTTTCCTTGTGCGCTAATATGCTCAGCTTGTCAAATGAAACTCGGCTTGTAGACGAGAGCTGCGTCACGCACTCAGTCACGTCTCTTCCCTGCCCAGGCACAACAACCCTGGGACTGTCTCTGAGCATCTAGGCATCGCAGGCCAGACCTCCCGTAGCAGGACGGGGAACCTGCTCACGAACGGGGCGGAGATGGGCAGTGCACCACACATCAACGTGGAGAGAATGGTAACAGTTCTCTTAAAAACAGCAGATTACTTTTCTCTAAAGTCAAATATTGTTATTCTTCCAAAAAGGAATTATGCAACATCTGTAAATAAATATTTTAATCTATTTTACAAACTATAGACTATGGAATAAATACAAAAAGTTTCACCATTCCATACAAATGCGCTTCTTTTATTTAAAAGGTAGTGTAGCGATTAAATATTTTTTAGCACAAAACTAAGCTGACTTCCTGGAAACAAACCCCACTGAAACATACAGGTGTGTAGCAGACCTGCTGCAGACTGCCCCTTCTCTTCTGCAAGCGTTGACCATCAGTAACCGCTACTCAAAGTCCTCTTCGTAGTCATATTCGTCCAAATCTACATCAGCCAGATGGGAAGGCATTTCAAAAAACGGTCTTTTTTCCATTTGGTACTTTAGGACGTTGGCCTTCTGATGGTCTACAGGATTCAGTTCTGCTTCATACCTAGGAGCAGGCAACAACAGAAAATGAGAGAGTCTCGCTATGTTGGGAAGCGCCCAAGTGTTAGAACGCTAACAAGACACCTGCAGGAAGAAGAGGATTTCCAGTATTTTATATTTACAGTAAAGAAACACGGAAACAGAGCAGCACTAGGTTTCTGTAGTAACTACTTACATTTAAGCTAGCTTACTCTCCCATCACTTGCAGAACTTACTAGTGAGACACGCAGCTTTACTGAAAGGATTCAAAGCACATGCTGCTCTAGCGGACTACTCGTAAGTTATGAATGGTCAAATGCAAGGCTTAAGTGCTTGACAGAAACCCTTCCAGTTCTTTTCAAGAAAGCTGACCTTGGGCTGAATTAGGAAGAACAAACCACACCTGTAGTAGGTACAACAAAAGAGAAAAAATACTGAAAGTGCTGTTAAAATGCGCATGAGCATGAGGAAGTGATAGCAACCAACTCTGTCTTTAAAGCAGATGCTAGAAAGCAAAAGCCAATTGTTCAATGAGAAATTACTGATAACCTCCTCCTGACTATGAAAATGGACAGGCGGGTGATGAAATGAATGCTCAGCTAACTCGAGTCAGTGAAGGCTGACAGTGAAAAAGGATCCGGTTCGGCACTGTTTAGGTGGGATCAATCTAGATTTGATAGCCATTTAAAAACATTAAAGATAAATCTCCGTAGAGATTTATGATGTCAGATTAAAGAACTGACCGTTTCCTGGGCTAGGCTGACTCAGGTTCATGCATGTCTTTCCCGAGTGCTACCCAATCTCACCCCAGCACCCAATTATTTCTGTCTACTTAACAAGGCCAGGCACAGAACGAGCTCTAGACAGTGCAGTATCTGTTCTTCAGACGCGACTTCAGAGTGGCATTATGTAGTGATTTGAAGTTTTCTTTCAGAGAAAGACACAGGGGAAGGAAGAGTTAAAGACTACAAATCCGCTATGAACACTAAAATAGAGTAGCATTAGTAGCAGAGGTGGGACGAAGAACAGAATTGCATTCACAACTGAAAACGCTGAAGCACTTCATAGATAAACTATTTAACATATTAAACCAGCTTCACCACCATTATGAGTAAAAGAAACCTATCAAAAGCTACTTTGATAAGTAAAGATTAAGCAATGAGTAAAAAAAAAAAAAGAGATCCTGATTTTCTTTTTTTTGTTGTTTCATCCTTCCCAGGGTATTGAACAGAGTTCACTGGGTTCCTTCCACAAGTTCAGCACTGATTTGAACAGGAAACAAAAGTCATTCTAAGAGTTACTTTACTGAGTTACAGAGCTGAAAACAAGGATTTGGAAGAAATATTCTACCATAACAACAGTTTTGGCTCACAAACCTGTAATTTCTAGTCTTCTACACCATTAACTCCACCTTTTTTGAGAAGGATTTTTTTTTTTTATTTTTAAACAGAAACATCTTGAATGCACCTTCTGGATTTGTTTGTTGTATAGTGATTCAGAGAGGTGATAGCAGCTTTTCCAGTCATTAAGAACGACAACATGAGGATATTTCAGATACAATTTGTATGTTCCATCCATCCTATACTCAGAAGATTGTTATTCAAACATTATTGGACCAAAAGAAAATCCCACTCTCTTCAAAGCTCTGGTGGCCTCATGGAATATCACTTTTACTCCTTCCAAGACATGTAGGTAAAAGGAATCTAGAAATGCTCTCCTAGTTTTACACATCTGGGCACTAGAATTATTTGAGTTACTTCTCACAGTATTAGAAAGTCTATTGCTACTTCCCAGCACAGAGGGTTTTATGAAAATACAACCATACAGCTACAACACCTCTAAAGTCCTTTTTTTCCCCGCCTCCTAGCATTTCTAAAAGCTCATGTAAGTGTAAAGAAATTGGCCTATTTCTAGATTTCTGTATGCCACTCAAGTTTCAGATCAACTGTTCTAATGGGAACGTCAAGAAAATATTTACCATAGAGGTAATAAAATAAAAAAAAAAATTCATACTGGATTGTCAAACAGTCCCTTCAGTTCATGCAGACATTACAACCCTTTAAGTACAGTAAGCGATTTTAAGGAAGGTTTTTGTACACCACAGTAACTTAAAATGCTCAGAATAAATTTTTGTTAAGGTTTTCGTTCATTAGACTCTCCTAACAGCAGCCAGGAAACTTTTAGTAGTCTTGTGTTTCTCTCAGCTTCAGCAATAGAAAATAAGCTTCATTTTTCAGGACAACTGTAGGGAAGAAAAAAGATTCAGGTAGTCCTACTTCGGTATTAAGTTTTGAAGACACTTGCTGACCTTCACTTTTAGAAAGCATTCAAACAGTAAGTCTAATTTGACAATGCCTCCCTGAGCCAGATGAGAATATTTTTTGTCTCTTTAGATTCTCATTTATTTGCTCACAACTACGATTCAGGTGCTTATTTGATAAACAATTTGGCAGGCATCCTAACTTTGCTCTTTCTTTCAAGCCAACCAAACAAGAATCTCAACTCAGCAGTTTAAATGTGACAGTCTTCATAAGCTTCTGATACAAGGGTAGGCAGAAATAAGTAAGATGAAGCATGATACTTGTTTGTTTCTATTTAGTCAATCCAAATACATCTTGCATGTGGTTGTGTTGATGATACTTGAAACACTTCCGCAAATTACAAAGTGGGAGTTAATGGAGACAATGAGCATTACAATCTATACTCCGAGCAAACAAAGCACGAAAACTTCAGCAACACTTGGATCAAAGCTTTTATGCATCTGTGTGGAGGGCCAACAGTTAAGCTATGGCCTATACATCAAACCCCACTAGGGATACTGAAAGTAATTAAATAAAATGCATAATTTTTGGGTCTGTGCTTCCATAGGATGCAGTATTTTTCTTTAATTGCCAGGTTCTTTTTCTACAAGACCTGTGACAAATCTGTTAGTGCCAGAAGCAGAGGCAACCTACAATGAAAGACTCCCTTGAGTTTACAAACACCAGGCTCAAAGAAATGAGAAACTGGGTGCTTGAGCATCATGCATCTTCTCCATATCCCAGCATACCCCATTACATTATTCTTACAGTAACACACTGTTTTTCCTTGAGGAGTGCATTTACACAATGAAGGTGCATTTTTTTCAAGTTTTAGGGTTATAGGATTCTGTTTTACACACAGGAAGTTCCACAATATTCTTTGTATTACTTAAGCTGCAATTGCATGGACATATAAAGAAGACTGTGCCTATACCGTGAAAAGAACAAACTTCATGGAAGTACCTGAAAAACTAAGTGTCCAAGGCCTGTTAGAAGTTTGCTGAAGAGTCAAAATTTAAGATAAACTTTTAAAGATAATATGAAAGTTTAGCTTGAGAAACATTTTGTATTTTAGTTTCTATTTTGTCCACTTTATGTGTAAAGCCATAGAACCATGGTTTCAGGTACACCTTGAGTACATTTTTTGTGGAAAAGAGCAGAGTGATCTGATCCTAAGAACACTGTGAATTTTGCATGAATTTTATCTTCAATAAGAGCAGACATTGGGGGTGTGGTGGGGTGGCAGGGAGGAAGTGGGAAATACATAAGAATAAAATAATTCAGTCTAAACAGAATTAGAGATGCTCCTAGCACTAGAATATTTCAGCTGGAAGGGACCTACAAGGATCCTCTAGTCCAACTGCCTGACCACCTCAGGGCTGACCAGAAGTTAAAGCATGTTGTAAGGGCATTGTTCAAATGCCTCTTAAACACTGACAGGCTTGGGGCATCAACCACCTCTCTAGGAAGCCTGTGCCAGTGTTTGACCACCCTCTCAGTAAAGAAGTGCTGCCTAAGGTCCACTCTAAACCTCCCTTGGGGCAGCTTTGAGCCATTCCCACACGTCCTGTCACTGGACACCAGGGAGAAGAGCTCAGCACCTCCCATCGCCACGGCCCCTCCTCAGCAAGCTGTAGAGAGCAGCTTTGAAGTAGCAAATGCAGGAATGAATATTGGTGTAGGAAATGCAGGAAACTGTTTTCTCTAAACAGGTCCATCAACTTAAGGCTTTAACTTTAACAAGTTAAATTCATACTTGTTTTCATTATCTTTTCAAATAAAAACAATGAATGGCAAATTCAGGACTTTGAGGTTCTGGAAGCTACATAGCAAAAGGAAAGGAGTGATTTTGAAACAGCAAGACTTCTTATTTATTCTTGCAGAACTGTGAGGAAATGCTTGTAAGCTGATATCATTCTAAGTTCAGAATGAGATTTTTTTTTTTCCCCCCAAAAGCGCTCTTAATGAAGCTCTTCATTCATTTAACAAGCAGCTACAAAAATTAACGTTGTATTTTGTTTAGAGTTGAAGCTTTTTCAAATCTTCTTTCCTCCCAAAATTTGGAGCAGGATCTTTTCTTTGACAAAGCCAATGTGATCAAGGAATATTTCATTCAAGATACAAGCAAGGTTCTTCCTCCCTCACTGAGCACACAGCTAAACACAACAAAAAGCAACATTCTACAAAAATAGCATTAAGGATGATAGTGACGGTGAGGCTCTACATTAGTAGAGAGGATTTGTACCAACTCTTCTGCTACATTTCTTACCCATCATTCCACTGGTCATTTGCTGCCTCTTCTGCCACCAAGATGTCGTACTCTTCAGCAGCATACTTCTCCCAGTCAGAGACCTCTTGGCTTTCACCGTCACCATCCTAAACAGTCACATTGTGAGTTACACAAAAACGTATTAATTGTTTGAGAACATAACTAAAAAGACTTTTAAAAGCTTCATACTCACCCGCAACATAGAAAACTGATCCTTCTGTTCATGGTCAAGGTATTTCTCAATGTTGAAAAAAGTATCAAAAAACACATTTGTCAACTTACATCGCTTTAAGTCATGCAGAGTAATTTTTCCTGTAGAGAAGATTACAAGATAAGATGTTGTTTAAAGTTGAAATTATCCTTTCTCCAAGAAGGAGGAATGTTACTCAAAAGTTAAGTCAGCACTATGCTCAAGAACATTCGTCACTGATGCTCAATGTAATGGGAGAGAAGTGAATAGATGAAATCCACACCTAGAGAAATGTCCCTCAAAGTGGGGAAAAAACCAAAACCAAACCCCAACTTTTAAATGTTTCAGATTTGTCACCTGCTTTAGCTGTCATCTTACTGTCCTGCATTACGCTGGAGTGAGATGTAGTTCACCTTGCTTTAGCTATTAAAAATCCTTTAAGCTAATTGTCTAACCTTCCTCAAGAGATAGAAGTCTCCAGTGAGCTAGCCATTCCTTCCCAAGAAGTGCTTGGGTAGCAGGTAGGGATCTCCTCTGGCAGTGGCCCTTTTTTTTCCCCGACTTGAAAAGACAAATGTATGACAGATGACAGTGTGTGACTGTGCTTCATACAAATGAATTTTTCATAGAGACCAGTTTGCCACACCTGTCCAGCCTGATCAATATTTACTGCTTGAGAGGAAAGCTAAACGCTCAGAGGTGTTTGGTTTGGTTGGTTTTTATAAAGTGATACTTTAAAGACTCAAATCAATGGATTCGTTAAGTGTTAGAAGTATTTGTCAGGTCGCTCAGAAATGTTACCTTATTTCAAAGCTGAATATTAAGCTTCTGCAGAAAGACTGAAAAATACCAGACATACAAGGAAAGACAGATGGCTATCCTTAAAACTCCCCTTTATTGATTCACCTTGAATATGGCCAGCCTCCTGTTGTCAATCAAAGCAGGCCTAATGGCAGATGGTATGGAAGAGTTCAATAGAAGCCAGACTTAGAACACTATTTCCTCAGCATACTGTCCTGGCCTCTAACAAAGTGTAACTCTAGGACATCAGAGGGAAGCAAAGTCTGAATCCCGTTTGGAAACGGTTGCCACACTTGCGTCTGTCGCCATCTGAAGTGCCTTAATGTATTCTGCCTGGCTTATAGCTGATGCTCCAGAACGACACAAATCCCTCATGGCACCTGTGTCATATCTGTCAGACCCACACAGATGGCTGCTGTACTGGGCCATCTCAAGTGGCAGCAGCTCTCCACAACCAAGCAACTGATTTGAGTCCTAGTTATATAAGCTCCCAATTTAAGTTAGACACCTATATTTGGTTCATTGATTTGCTCTCCAGTTTCCATTTATTGCAGTGGGAGCTTAGATACCTAACACTCATGTAGATGCCTATGCTGTCTCTCAAAGACCAACAAAAAAAGAATGAAATTGAGAACACTAAATCCAGGTCTCCACAAATTAAAGAATTTGCTTTTTGGTACACAGAGAAGCCTGTAGCAAACTGTATCACAGTTTAGCCATAAATGTATGAAAGCATCTTTTGTTTCAAATCTGCCAAGTGAAATGTCATTTTATGTCACTAGTTTTTCTACAGAAAAGCGACAGAATAAATTTTTTCTTAATTCACCTTTTAAATATCACCCAGTTTTCATAAAAAACCATCAACCCTTCACAATTTGCTTTCATTTTCATTGTCCTAAATAACTCTCCTGTTGCTTGTGTTTCACAGTCTCCTTTTATCATCTTCATGATATAGAACACATACATCAGTCTGATGTCATTTGAAATGCAGAACAGAAACATTATCGCAAATGTCTGCCTTTCAGAAGCGTAATGTACCAGCCTGGAAGGGAAACCCTAAGTTTGGGAGGCTATCATAGGCAGCCATGTAACAAATGCTTTCCTTGGAGCTTACTTCACCTTATCTTAGAGGCATTATTCGATGTTGGTCTGACACTTCATTCCACTGATATCTAGGGATTGACCTTCCATCTGAAACATACTTAGTAGTCCTTTTTCATTTACATTTTTTTAATCTGCCTTTAGAAATGTGTTTTCACCTAGCAAATCCATATTAACTTGTTTTAAATAAGAATATGAAGCTTTAAGTTCTAATTTTGAGCTATTTTGACTCCCTTAGTGTGCAAAAAAAATTGTCTCGATAAAAGACAACTGCCTTTTTAAAATAAAATTAAGCTTCTTGTAATTTAAATATGCTTCATACTAAAAAGGTGGGCAATAAGCAAGACTATTACTAATTGATTCTCTAACCATAGTTTTATAGACAGTAAACAGAACCACCCTCTGACACAAGTGATATTTGAAATTCAAGTAGGAAAACCTCAGTGCTTTAGCTAGAAGAGTCTAAATGTGAAACACTAGCACAATATTACATTTGATAAACAAAAGCATTAAATAAGATGGTCAGCAATTTTCTTTTACAACAAAAATAGCAAACATGAGTATATGCGATAGAGGTTGCTACTCCTATCAAACGCTTCAAGAGCAAATAATCAAGTTCTAAGTTTATTGAAATACAAAGTCTGTACAACAGCAGCAACCAGACTGTATGCCAAGTCCTTTTACAGGCTGAAATTCATGTTAAAAAGTATAGCCATAATAAGGGTTTAGTGCTAACTGTGGTCAAGTGTTGAGACTTTAAGTTCAGATACAGGCTGACCTCAGTTGTGTTGAGTTCAACAAATCCCTGAAGACCAATCCACCACGGCTACAACAGTTTTATCAACTTGAGACAAATATCAGAAACACCATAGAGGTAGAGGCCACAAACATGCAAGATGTTACTCTTCAAAACCACAGTAATATGTTTACCAAGGTATGCAAAAAGTATTTTTAGTTCTGAGCAGCACAGAAGGGCAAATATGAAGTGAGCATTATGCTCACGCTGTAAGTTTTTTTGTTTCAGGTGTAAAATGTAAACTCAAGTTTCATCAGCTAAAGATCATACATGTCAAATGCAGGAGTGTAGAACACAGGTCTATGAAGGTTCAAACGAATGCAGAAAATAGCAAAAAAACCTAAGAACAGTTTAATATTCAGTTATTTTTAAGCCCTTTGACACGTACATGAATTTCCTAAGGGCAGCTCAGGCTTCTAACCTAAAAAGTCATTGCTGATCTACAGAGACAAACACTGTTTAGAAACTGTTCCCTCTGAAGAAATCTCAACTAAATGAGTATTGTT
>VZTL01069435.1:7330-19100 GCA_013400535.1 Scopus umbretta | reverse complement strand
CTTTTTTTTTTTTCCCCCCCCCCCCCACCCTCATTTTTTCCCCCCTGTATTTTAATGAGTTTAGGAATCTCCCAAAAGTAATCATTAAAACTTTCCTTATATATACTACTCTGCTTAAAGGGGTATATTTGCAGGTCAGTAAATTCACCACCTTTCAGTCAGAACTGTAGAAAATGTTCACATCTTGATGCCTGAATTTCTGCTAAATGTGGGGTAAGAAGAGAAGGAGAAAGGGAAGAGTTAATGAAATAGAAATCTGTACAAATATCCTCCTAGGCTTTGGAAACATGCTTGCTGTTTAGCACTTCTGGTGTAGCTATGCAGAAGACCAGAGAGCATAATGCAATGCATTTTTATTTGATACTTTCCATGTCTTGATAGGTACAATAGGCTCTTATTACGGTGGGACTTGTTTTTTTCCCCTCTGTGCACAGTTCTGCATAGTTCATGTCTGAGACAGATAATGCTGATTTCACCCAGTATTATTTCTTTCTTTCTGCACTGCTGCACGTGATTTCCTAAATCATCTGTTTCAGCTTTATGTTCTCATGACTCAGTTGACTTCAAAAGATACACAATTCAATCCATGCTAGCAGCATCTTTGCATGAAGAAATATGACTATGTTTTAAAAATAGTTTAGTAATGAAATCTTTGATTATATCAAGGACTTCTCTGTAAGCCAGAGTGATTTTTAATTAGAAAACATTTTATTTGGAAAAGTAACTTAGCCATCAGATATTTTTTAGCTATTGGAAAGTTCAATGTCAGAAAAGATGCTTATGCTTATTGGATGCCATTAAACTCCTCCTTCTTATAAAGTCTCCATGCTTAGTGCTTTTCACTGAAGAATGTATAAACAAAAAACTGAAGAGGTGACGAAAGTATACCATATAGTTTGTACAAAGCAAATCAAGACCAGCTTTTTCATTCCTTTTGAAGTTTATTTTTTAATTCTTATTAATTAGGGCTTCGAATTATTAATGTTTATGCAGATTTCTAAAGCTTCATCAAAGGTCCCTACAGCATAATGCAATTAAGTTTCAGTTGATTAGGCAATTATAAATAAATGAGAATTTTTTCTATGTGAACAATGCACTCAGATAAACTGGTTTGTGGAACTAATGTGATAAAAGGAATGCTGTGGGAGGGTTGTCACATTTATTATGCAAACTTAGAAAATCCTCGGAATTTGGAACTTTTAACATTCTGTTCTCCGCCTGGCTTCTATTGATTTTTTGATAGGGGAAAAAAGATAAGATGTAAATTACTGCCCATTTTTTTTCTCTTTAAGTCAATTATTCACCATAAGTCATGGCTAGGAGACATTTGCATGTTTAATTCAAGCTTAGTTGTGGAAAAAATCTGTGCTTTGTACTTTTCAAATATTTTAATTAAACCAATGGCATTTATGAATATGAAACAAGTAATAAATGCATTTTATTTGTTCAGGAGATTACTGATGGATGATAATATTTTAATTTGGAACAGTTTTACAGGTTCCTTAAAGTCTTTCAAAGCTTTTAATGTTTAACGTAGAACAATGCTTTTCTAACTTCAAAGTAGATACTGCAGCAAATAACCCCCTTTTTACTCTTGGCGCTTTCTCTTCTAATAGAGACTAATGTGTATGTAGAACATACAACCTAAAATAAGGGACAGTGTATGTAGACCATATGCTTTTCCTCTTTATTATGTTTTACAAGATGTGCATTTATTTGAAAACATTTTCATCTTTTAACGTCAACTGTTGCATCTTGAGAAGGGCATATCTGACCAGGCATTCTGAAAAGGAAGGTTTATTCATACCTATATTTGATGGATAGGAGATATCGTGTAACCGGTTTTTGCTAATGAAGCGTAAAATGTTTTCCTGACAGACATACAAATTTTAAAACTGCACTGATTGTTGTCAGTAGATTCTTCTCAGCTGCAAAATTGATCCTGCAATCTGAAATGTTTCTTAATGGTCATTTAAAGTGCAGTTTGTTTCTTTATAGCTTTTAAAATGCAGTTTGAGTAGTATTGTTATTCTTTTATAGTACGAGGATAGGCAACATATTCTACCGAAGAGAACTAGCAATATATAGCAAGAAGTGTTCAGGCTTGATCAGTGGTCTGATCTTTTATCTGCCTTGCTAACAGTAGTTACAGTTTGCATATTTTTTTACATACACACACACATATATATATAATGGGCCTAGGAGCTATTTTTCTTGTTTCCACAGAGTTGTGAGTAGTGCTTATCCAGTTTCTCACATACAGTGACACCCACTTTAATATGTATATAATTTCTTGGTTTTGGTTGCTAACATGTTAGATTATGGTGGATAACTGAATGGAAGCTGATTTTTTTTTTTTTTTCCTCAATTCTACTTCTGAGAAATCTTTGCAAAGAAAAGTCTAGCAGCATAACATCCTGGCAAGGTAACCTAACTTGTTTCATTTATTCTCCAAAGTAAACAAAACTAGTGTTTTATCAGTGCCAGCAAATCTGTTCCTGCAACACTTTATACCTTTTTGTAGATTAACAGCTCCCAATAATCTAATTCTTTTCACAGAGAAGAACAAAGTGCACTTAGGGAAAAAAAAAAACCCAAACATCTGACAGTGTCACCATACGTTACAGGTGCAATGGAATATTTTTGTTTGGAAATGGAGGGTCCTGCTCAAAGTATCATTTGCTCACACACTTAAACATAATTGCACATACACAGACACACTTAAGTCCGTATTTAGCAAATTATTTTACCTGCTCATGTACTTAGTAGTGGAATCTGTTTCTGTTTTACATTATTGGTAGTAATCCACATACATATAGGTCAGCTCAAACAAGAGCCCAGTGTGTCTTGTGGGTCGTTCCCATTCCACCCACTGGAAATGAAGAATTGATATTCAGGCAACTGTTTCTTCTTGTGTTTGCAAACAACAGGAACTGGGACCTGCCTCTGGGAAAGATGAAAAGATGGGATGTACTTCTAGGACATGTCAGTTTGCATGATGGTGCAATCTGCTCTCACAGTTGAGGAGAAGGGAGAGAGAAAGGACTCTTCCAAATACACACAGGTGCCAATCCTACGGCATCCCAGGTAGGCAAAGAGAAGAAACTAGTGGAGTAACCTGCATCCATGTTGCAAGTGCAGTGCTCTAAATGGTGCCTCGGTGTGTGACTTCAACCTCTGTTCCATTAAATATTCAAACATTTTCAGTGCACCAGTGGAGACCTCAAGTGCATAATGCAAGACAAATCTTCATCAAAAATAAGCCTACAGTGCACTAAATCATGAATGCATTCTCCATATTTTTACTGAGTTTGACCATAGCACGTTTTATCATTTGTTGAAATTCGATGATGTTTAACATGTTTCTTCAATGCTGGATCATCTTCACCAAAACTGAGAGCAAACAATTGAACAGTAATTCATGCAGAATTTGATGGAAAAGGAAAAGAAATGGAAAGGGAAGGGAAAGGTCTTCCATGATTAAATCTGCAATAGCTTGTTATACTGGTTTCACCATATGGTATACTGGCATCATGATGTATGGCAACCCTCCTCCCCCACAGCTGTAATTATAGAAAGTCCACTCTCTTAATGGGTGCTATAAATTTCAGATTAAGAAGCCTTTCCAAATTTTCCTCTTTTAGTAGCAGTAGGGCATCCGCAAAACCATCAATTTTTATCTGTATTAATACTTTTAGCAGGCATGTCCAGGACTGAAATTCTATACAGTGAAAACCAAATCCTGAGGTAATAAAAAGCAATACAGGCCTATTGATATTGATATATTAGCATGATAAGAATGTACATCTTCCATTAAGCCAATTATTAGGGCTTTCTTGCACCCTTCTAATTTTTTGTTGTGTTGAGAGATACCTTTTTGGATGCATTCCGGTAAATCCATCCACAAATAGAAATGGATTTAGCTGTTTTCAAGTAAGGATGATTAATTGCTCTTCTTGGGCTTGCCTTATTGAAGAGTGATGGATAACACTCTTCTTCCAACTGATTGATCTGCCTCTGGTCTCTTCTCCAGTTTGAAGAAAAGGAAGGATAGTTTGCGTGACAAGATTCTTTGGTAGCATCTCCAAAAAAAAGCTTTGCACAGCTTCATAGGCTAGCCTGCAAGGACTATAGGAAAAATAACAGTGTGTCTAGAGGATCTGCTCACAACACTAGTTTTCCACAGCTAATCTTGCATAAAGCAATGTCTTCAAATATTCAGTTGTATGTGAACAGTTAAAAAAAATCTGCTTTTTTTTCAATTAGCAATAACAACATCATAGTATTCAGAGTTATGGCCAATTCAGTTGCAGAAATCATCAAATCTATTACAATGATAGCCCTAATGTCAGCATAGAAAATTTTATACTGTACTACCACATTTGTATGACAGAAGACTTACTTCATAGGTGACGGAAGTGTTTTACTATCATTAGAAGAGTGTACAGGCACAAATGGAAAGAGTGTCGAACAAATATTTCAATAACATGCAACAAGTGAAGTTATGTTGACAACTCTCCTTGCATAAACACAGTGAATAATGGGATTAATACTTTTTCTCAAAATACCATCAGTGCAGTAGAGGTTTGAAACAAATTTCTGTCGCCTATCTCCCTCCGATTTTACATGGACTGAATACACCTTGAAAAAAAAAAGGTGGATGCAGTTTCATTACATCTTTATCAGCATTTCACCTGCTCAAAACAACCTCAAAAAAACCATATTCTCTTAGTCTCTTGAAAGATCCCTGGACACGAGTTTCAGCTTACCTTGCAAAAATTAGAACTAAGTCTGGATCTGCCATCACTTACCCCTCCTATTTTCAGTATTTGCAGGGCAAAATGAAAGCGCAGAATAATGAGGATAGTTATAGTACACTTACACAGCGGCCGCGAAAGTACCGTGCTGTTAGGGTAAATGATCCCTAACTGAAATATGCAGTCATAACTAGGTTGTTCCTATTACTTGAACTTGTTGTTTTAAAACTAGCTCAGTTACATGTATGACCAAATCAGTTTTGTGACTGTATTGCAGAGATACTCTTAGTCTAGAATTTTCACACAAATCTTGTGGTGGCTTTACAGGAGGCTGTGGAGGGGGGCGGAAAAAAACTTCATAGTATTTTACCTGGAGTATTTTATCTTCATTGTTTTGAAAAGATACAGAGCCAGGGTTTCCCATAAGATTTTGGCTTAAAATACAGTTGATCTAAATTGTTGTTAGGTGACTGGTAGTCTTAGAAGAAAAGACAATTTACCGTGAAGGATGCTGTCTTCCTTTGAGAATGGCAAATGTCTACTTTTCTTATATGAATGGTGTGAATGATGAAGTAATTGCTCAATAAATACTGGTTGGTTTGATGCAGGGTTTTGTTCTGAGAATTGATTGTTTGGATAGAGTAATTGGACTAGCTCTTTAAAGATGTGACAAACTTTCTACTGGCTATTATTAAATCAAAAGCATTTATTTGTAATATTTAATATTACTTATAAATACACAGTTTCAGATGAAAAGCTAAAAAAATCCAGGAATTATGTCAAAGACATTGCTTAAATGAGGCTTGCAATCGCCATCTTACTTTTATAATCTTTCCTTATATTACAATGAAGATACTGAATACTTCATTGCAGCTCTGGCTTCGTGCAAGCCAGGAAATTACTTGAATTTACTTCGAGGTCTTTAAGAAGTAGTTTAAAATCTCGCATTCGTGCTATTCTGGAAATCTATTTTTTGAAGTGATAGTTTTTAGAGTAGGAAGAGAGGTGAAGAGACAGAAATGCTTCATGCTATTTTGACTTCATAGGATTTAATTTTTAAAAGGATTTAAATCAAAGGATTTGAGTCAAAGGATTTAATTATTTACATTGGATGAGTAGCTATACTAACAGAATACTATTGTGTAAATCTGATTTGGACTGGCTTATATAAAGGCAACTTCTATTTTCAGTTGTAGGCAGTGGCAAAATGATCTTTGATCATTACCATGCAGCATATTCAGCAGTAGGATTGTAATGTGTGTATTTGTTTAAAGTCTAACAATGGTCATTTCAGTCACAAACTGATGGTTTTTTCAATGTTTAAAATTTGAGTTACAAAACCAAATATCTTGTAATATACTGCACTGGTTCTTTAACAGTGTCGACACCAGCAAAATGTCTCCCTCATTACTGGTAAAATCTGAAAAAGAAAATATGTGAAAAATAGTCTCTGTAGAAGATAGGTAAAATGAGAAAATGTAATACTGTATAGGTTTGAGATGAAGAGCTGAAATTATAAAATAGAGGTTTGTAAATTAACATGTCCTAACTCATTCTTCAACTTCTGATAATTATTTGATTGGGATGAGTTTGCATCTGGAATGTTTGCTCACAGATGAGGTAATGAAAGAAAAATGTACAGAAACCACCCAAAGAACAAGGTCACCACATCTGCTGTGAACGAGTGGTGATTTATATGGGAAGAAGTGTGAACTAAAATATCTACTATTTTGTGGAAGAGGCAAAAGGGATGGACTGGAACTGTAATTAAATTCCACATGGTGGGTGACGGGCAATATTCCTGAGACTTGTCACTTCCCTTCAGCAAATCTGAGTTTGCCTTGAGAAAACTGGCTTTGGCTGATCAGCATGAACTAAACCAGTGGATAGGTGTCAATTTGCTCACCAGGAACAGAATCTTCGGTTTTTCTACACTTGTGTCGTGCCTCCTGGGATGGAGGTGATCCTGGAGGCAGGGGAGGTCTTCCCTTGACGCGCAGCTGGTGCTGGGGTTGCCCGGAGGAGAACTTGCAGGGAGGGAGCAGGGAGGCAGTGAGGGCATGGGTACAGAAAGCCAAGCCTCAGGGGGATGGCATAGGGATTGCTGTGGCATGGAAGATCACTGAGGTACCTGGAACCAAACTTGCAAGCAGTGCAGCATAGGAGGAGTCCCACTTAGTTGCTGTTTTTCTGTTTAAGAGGTTGAACTGCTAGTTTTATTTCTATAAAATTTGTCTTTCGGGCACTCTGGGGAGCACACAATGTGGAAAAGCCTAGGTAGACCCTTCTCAAGGCTCTGGCCAACTCAGGGCTGTGTCTCAGCTGCATTTAAGAGTTTGGCCTCCAGCTGTATTGTCCTATGTTTATAACTGTCAGCCAGGGCTGGAGCACCTCTCGCTCACCCAGAGCCCTAGGCCCTGCAAGGGCAGGAGGTGCCTCCTGGTGGGGTGGAAATGCCAGCCTGGCTCCTCCTCCCCGCTCTGCTGTGCCACGGCTAGCTGCAGCTCATCTCAGGCAGGGAGCAGGAGCAGGAAAAGAAAACCTGCTGGCATGAATTCACCTCCTCCCTTTGTCTCTGCTGTGGTACCAGCTCAGCAGCAGCAACCACCTTCCTATCATAGGAGTCTTCCTCTAAAGACTGGAAGAGGAAGGCCCTCACCGGCCTTGTATTTTGGGTGGGCAGCTGAGTCCCGAGGCTGGTTGCAAGCAGAGCCACGTGGGATTCAGTCATTTTGGTGGAGTAGAGTTCCAGATTTAACCCAGGGCTCTACTGATAGCTAAATTATAGGGAGCGCTTGGATTCTGTGTAAACTTCACACATTTTTTTCAAGAGAGTTGGTGGGTTTTAGTATATGTTCATGCCTTCAAGCTGAAGAGTTAATTGAAGATGTCTAGCTGGTTACTCACAGTCCCAACTGGAAGTCCCTCAGTTAGCTAGTAATCATCCCAGCCAGTCTCTTCCAGAGGGTGGCTCAAAGCAGGATTTTAAATTAAATGTACCAAGAACAGGTCTTTCTCTCCTGACTGATTAGTCATGCAACACTGATGTTGCAGACTATACTTGGCAGTGGAGTAGAAAGATTAAGACAGGTAAAGCTCAGTTCTCTCTTCCAGAGAAAGCACTATTTTCTTCAGGGAGAACAAATAATAATAATCAAAACCTAGTAATTCAGCAATGTAATGAAAAAACAGTTATAGCTGTGGTGAAAATTTATGGAATTATTTTTATTTATTCATTCATTTTCAGATCCTTGTAACTGTTTAACATAAAAATTATTTCATGTTTTTCTGGTAGTGAGGTTTTCTGGAAAGGAAATGCTTCAAGAGTAAGAGGAGATTCACCCACTGTTCCAAATTGTAGAAGCCTGACTCCAAAAGCTTTGTAATTATGGGATGTATTTATTATTAATTTCTGGCTTACCCTCGTTCTTGGCAAATATAATGTATGATCTTGTCTTTGAAAAGATTGTGTTAAATGGGGCTTCCCAATCTTATCAGAGGAAAAGAAATACGACTTCGTCCCACCTAGTGATAAAATTCAAAGTTTATTATCAAAAAAATTTGTTTCAAACAGAACAAAATTTTCCAAAAATGCAATGTTTGAGGGGGAGAGGAAATACTTAAGATGTTAAAAAACTCAAGGAAAAAAAAATTCACAATCATCTGAATTGTCACCGTAATTACTAAACTTTTTGGAAGGGGTTTTAATTTCTTTTTTCAAATTATGGCATTCTGGTAGTAATCACATGTGTATGATAGAGATATTTTGCTATTTTTTATTTTAATTGGTATTATTTAGAGCAGTTTGAAATGCTTTCCATTTTCCAGATTATACTATTTCCTAGTTATGAGCACAAGCTATATTGAGATGTTGGAAATGGTATAAAATAAGAAAACATAAAATAAATAATGACGTTAAAAAAATCCCCAGAATCTGAATTTTTGAAATGGAATATTGAAATCAGTGTCAATCTTTTGCTTTGAGAATTTTCTGAATAGAATTTTAATCAAAATTCAAAACACAATGAAAATCTGGTATCAAAATATAAAATATTTTAATGAAAATATTTGAACGATTTTGATTCCTCTCTGAAAAAACAATTGCTTGAAAACTTACTGGGAAAAATGAAATGTAATTTCTTTCCACTGGAGACAGACAGGTGTTTTATTTAGCGCTAAAGAAAAACATCTTGCATGTAGATCGAGCAGCGGTTTTTATGTTGTTACAAGTTTATTCATCTTCACTTTCTCTGATCTTCCAGCTGAGAAGAACTGAGCATAGCTTCTTTTGAAGCCTTTTAGTAATTTACTGTAATCACGGTGCAAACTAATAAGACAGAAACATCTTCCCACAATGGAGTATTGCACCAAAGAGATACAAAGAGAAGACATTGAGACCCATTGACAATAATTGTTGGAATCGGTTGACCAATTTTTCTTTGACAAAAAGAACAACTTTGACTCTCTTTTATTTAAGACTTTGTTTAATTTGGTTTGGTCTAGTTGTGGATGTGTCATAGAATGGCCTCCCACAAGACTATTTTTATACTTTTTTTTTTTTTTTTCGAATTAGTTGCCATAGATGTGAAAAAAACAGCCACATCTTCACCTTTAATGATACAGCAAGACCTTCCAGCATAGTGGACTTCAATAGGCAATAGTTTGTGTTGTCTACTCCCCTCGTGTCTAGTTTCCTACATATCACTTGCGCCCTGGAGGACAGAAGGGCAGTAAGGAAGGACAGTAGGAAGGAGTAAGGGATAAAAACGAGGAATGAGGAGAAAATAAAAGAAGAAAAAAGTAACGGCAAGTTTCTCAGCCTAAATTGTGTGTTGTTCCGCTTTTATAGAGGTAAAAAGCTGTAAGGCTGGATGGGATGCTTGTGATTTGGACAAGAAACATTTAAGAGAGGACACCCAAGAAACTACCTTGGAGTGTTGCTCTGTGTGTGTGTTTTCTCCCCGGCGTGGGCTCTCCACAGGCCTCGGCTCCCTCCGGAGCCATCCCCCTGCCCCAGCGGGGGCTCCCCAGGGCAATCCCTGCAGGGAGCGGCCGGAGCCGCTCCTCCCGCTCCCCCCTCGGGGCTCACAGGGCTGCTTCCCGCGCTTTTCCCCTCACGTTTCCCCCGCCGGCCGGGCCGCGCTTCGCCCTTGCGCCGCCGCCTTTCCCCGAGGCGCCCGCCCGCGGCTGAGGGGCTGGGCTGTGCCCGGCGGTGGGGCCGCTGGAGCCGGCTGGAACCGGTTGGGCCCGGCTCGGGGCAGCCCCTGCGGTCTCGGCTTGGAAAGGCGAGGCCGGGGCTGCCCCTGCACCTGGTACAACTTTTAATTTAACTTCATTACCTCATTTAATCATGAGGGAATCGGCTTTTTCTTCTTTTTCTTTCTTTCTTTTTTTTTTTTTTTTTTTTTTATGTTCGGATGGCNNTGTTTTTTTTTTTTTTTTTAACGTCAGTAGGATCATGGCACACATGCCTGGACAAACAGGAAGCTCTGGGAAGATTTAGCAATTTTCTGATGGTTCTTGCAAAGAGCCCCCTGCACAAATCTGCAGGAAAAAGGGATTGTTAGACCGTATAGCATTTTTTTGAAAAGTTTTTTGTTTTAGTTTTCCTGTTACATTTCCCTCTTCTTCCATATTTCAACACCAAGTCACAATTAGAATATTAAACCGTCTCAGCGATAACTGTGGAAATAACAACTGCAAGGCCAGCCTTCTAAGAGGAATGCTTACGAGGCATGAGGTGACTCTCAAGCCGTTTTTCAGCAGTCTGCACGCCCAGAGCCGTGGCTTCAGAAGTGGTTTCAAAGCAAGCCATTTTGCTAGAAAGTTCAGCGAGCAAGCGCCTCCTTCCCTCGCCCCTCCGAGTTCCCGCGGTGGCTGCTTTGCCCTTCCCACTTGCTGCCGCTTGGGTGGCCTGCTGTCAGCGGCTCTGCTGGCCCAGAGGCCCTGGTGATTGCCTGCAGAAAGTTCATTAGGCAAGAAACGAGGAAACTGGGATCGCGGAATGACTTGTTTTGAGAGGGAGTGAATGAAAGGCAAGAGCAAGTGCATCTTTTGCACTGGTGTAAGCCAAGAGGTAACAGATTTTGTCCCAGTGTTTGTGTATCTTTTTCTGTTTATTTAATATAAGTATATTAAAATGTATTTAACTATAAACAATGTAAATATGACGTAAACTGTCATTCTTTTGAAGTGTGGAATTGACATTTTGTGTAGCGCTGGGGAACTTTGCTGGCTGAAGCTGTCAGGTTCTCTGTATCTGTGACCCTAACCCACCAGTACAGAGACTGGTTTAAAATTAACTTTGTAGATTCCTGGGATTTGACTTTCTAAGACCCCATTTTGAAGCTCTTTTCTGCAGCAGTGTGAATGGGAAATTTAAAGATAAAATTATAATGGGACTTGGAAAAAAAGAGGGCAGAATAGCATGGTGGAAGTGTGTAGGATGGGCTTGCGGTCAAAACGTGGAAGTTCATGTGACATAGAGCACAATCCTGCTGGTCATATGTATATGTGCATGTCTGCTTCAAGACTAAAACTCTCAAGAGATATGTAGTCCATTATTTCTTATATTGGAGTAACCTGGCAATATCTGTCAGAATCTGTCTTCAAGTTAAACCAACAAAATCTCAAATTGTGACAAATGAACCCTTTTAGTAGTGATGCTCTGCCTTTTACAAACAGAAAACATACTTAGAGATCATCCAAATAAAGCAATTAAAATATATGACTAACTAGATACACTTCACTAGACATGATTTTGGGTTGTTGTAGAGTCAGTAGTCAGTGCATTAAACATTATGATTTTCAAAGTATACATAGTCCAGAGTACAAACTGTGGAGGAGATAGCCCAAGTGTAAAATAACACTATCCAGGCAGAGCCTGCAAATGCTAATAGTTGTTTTTTGTTTTTTTTTTCCCCCAGAAAGGAGGCTTAGTCAATAATTCAAATAAGCAATCCATATTTGACTTAAGATAAAAAGAACTAAAATAATCTTTTTTTTTTTTTTTT
>VZTL01069434.1:4360-15930 GCA_013400535.1 Scopus umbretta | reverse complement strand
TTTTTTTTTTTTTGCTAGCTCTGCGCTACCAGAAGTGTATTAGTGTATCAGAAAACGACAAACCACAACAGTACTTTCATCTTAGAGTTGAGCCCGCAGAGCGAGCTGATTCATGACACCAACTCTCTCCCACTTAAATCAGAGCGCTGCAGTGCTGTTGCTGCTGAACAGATCCAACTAAAACACTTTCAGATAAAATTTAGAAAGCATATGCTCATTGTCGACAGAACTACTCCACCTGGGACTGGCAGCTGAAACTCCGGCCTGTCTCTGGAACCAGGCGGCTGCAGCACTGGGAACTCCGGCACCTTGCATACCAGATAAGCAAGTTTTGACCTTTGTTACTGTCTTGGTTTCAGCTGGGATAGAGTTAATTTACTTCCTAGTAGCTGGCATAGTGCTGTGTTTTGGATTTTGCATGAGAATAATGTTGATAACACACTGATGGTTTAGTTGTTGCTAAGTAGTGCTTAGCACTACACTAGTCAAGGACTTTTCAAGTTCCCATGCCTTACCAGTGAGAAGCTGGGAGGGAGCGCAGCCAGGATAGTTGACCCAAAACTGGCCAAAGGGCTGTTCCATACCATATGACATCATGCCCAGTAGGTAAGCTGGGGAGAGTTGGCTGGGGGACAGCGATCTCTTCTGGGGGACTGGTTGGGCATCAGTCAGCAGGTGGTGAACAATTGCATCATGCACCACTTGCTTTGTACATTAATATTACTATTATTACTATTACTACTACTGCTATTTTACTTTATTTTATTTCAATTATTAAACTGTTCTCATCTCAACCCAGGAGTTTTCTCATTTTTAGTCTTCCGATTCTCTCTCCCATCCCGCCAGGGCAGGGGGGGTGATTGAGCAGCTGTGTTCTGCTTAGCTGATGGCTAGGGTTAAACCACGACAGTCACTTCTCAATACTTTCTAGATTTGCTTTCTGGAGGCTTCATGCAGCTTGCTCACCAGTATTTAAATATAAAGGTAGGTAGGAAGGAAGCTATAATAGCAATTTCCATTGCTGTGGTTTTTTTGCTGAACATAAAGTTTTTCCAAAAGTTAACAAAAATCAGTGTCTTGAGTTTACTCTATAGTTCATGTCACACCTCCCCTTTGACTCTTGTTGACCTGGCACATTGCCACCTTAAATGCGAATGTATCAGTGACTGCAGCAATACTGATTTGTTGGAATTTTGGGAGGTTGTAACGGAAAGAACTATGCACTGCATTCCATATAATAAAATACAGAGAAAAGGGTCTAAGCGCAAAACCTATGTGACAGCAGGGAAAGCAGGGTCTTGTGGCCAGCCAATAGCATGGGAAGTGAAAGACCAGGACAAAATAACAATAATTTAGAATCAGAACTAACATAGAATACATTAATTTTATATTCACACAGAATTTTAAAAAGTGACTGAAACAGATAGGGCGTTGAAGAAATATTTGGTCAAGGCCAAACTCAAGTGTTTTTTTTTGTTTCTAGTGGCCAGCTGTATGAGGTTCAACAAGGCCAAGTGCCAGGTCCTGCACTTNCTTCAGGACATGGTTTAGTAGACATGGTGTTGTTAGGTTGATGGTTGGACTAGATGATCTCAGAGGTCTTTTCCAACCTTAATGATTCTATGATTCTATGATTTTATTTCCTAAACATGGTGACAATGTAATTAAACATTAACGGGGCCCTGACTAAAGTTAACAGATGTACAGAAGAAATTTAGTTATGGCTAAAGTGATCTTAGCACATTCCCACATGCCCAGCTTTTCTTCTTTTGACACACCGATGAGTTTTAGGTGTTACAATCCGTATCTCCCTCAGGAAAAAAAAAGAAGAGTGCAAAGAAAAGAGGGTAAGAAAAAAATATTTCTTTAGAACAACTGTATTGATATTTTATCAGCCATATGCAATGTGATCCTCCTTGACATTCCTTTTGTAGAGTGTAATTGCACAGAACAGATTATCTTATCTATCCACTGGGGCAGTCTGATAAGGACACATTAGCGTAGACCTGGCTAAGCTTCTCTTTCTGTAGGCTAACTCTGGTTTGGGCATCCATCTGTTTTCTCTTTTGTCTGATGAACTTCACTTCTAACTTAATGTTAACTTATTCTTCCTCTACTTGATTATATTTAAAATTCTTTAACATAGGGAACAGGTTTAAAGAAATACAGTGTATTTTACTTGTTAACTTTTTCCGTTATTGTGGCAACTTTTGTGATCAGCGACTTACTGATATAACGTCAGCAGTATCTTCCAAGAAAAGTTAGATTACATCTACATAGCTTAGTCCTAAAGTTACTGGTGGGGAAGGAAGAAAAAAAAAAAAAAAAAAAAAGATAAAGGGGCAAGTGTTTGTGTGGAGGAGGGGAGGGAAATACAGAAAGGGATTGGGCAGACTTAGCAAGTTTCTTAAAACATAAGGCATAAATCTTATTTAAGGCACAAATCTTTGTTACATCAGTTCTTTCTAGAGAACATTGAATTCAGTTGCCAATGACACTTCAAGGGTGCCATACTGTGGTGGTATAGGAATGTCTCTTAGGCTAAAGAAGTTATCCCTTTGGGAAGTTAAAAGCAGTGTCTTGAGAAAGTGATTTTATTAGCTGTGATTCATCTTATAAGACAAAAGAGAAATCATTGCAAGCCAAACATTCTTCCATTTCTGAAAATCTTTGGGCTTGTAAAACACATCACCTTTAAGCCAGTAAACTTGGATATTCCTTCTCAATACCAATGTAAGGATGTAAAGTATTCCTTTCAAGCAACCCAACATTATAACCAAGAAACCTGAGTTTAATAAAACCAAAATCCTTTTTTACTGTCAGGTTCAATTTGAAGCCTACATCTAGTCTGAACAGAAGACTCAACTTTAAGCAATATTAAATAGCTGAAAATTAAGTGTTTTGCTTTCCCATATAACAGGCTTTTAGAAGAATTTCACCTGTACTTGGCATTGTGTAAGACACCACCACTGGATCTGTCTATAGGTTGGTGGTGGCAGCTGTGAAAGATAGAAGATAGGTCATTTGACTACTTGGATTCATGACAATATGAGATAGTTTATTCTACCTCTGCTAAACATGGGACAAACTTTTCTTCTTAAGAGGCAGTAGTAACTCCACTGACTCATGCTTTTGTGCTATCAATTAGATGAGATACTCATTAAATTTTTCATCCTTTTGTTACAATGAAATTTAGATTCTCAAATAAGCAAATGAAACACTAGAGAGTAACTTCATAGAGAGATGCATATATATATGCATGTAGTTCTAGTCAGTACATAACTGCAGCCATAAAGTACATACATTCATTTGAGTATTGATACATATGTAAGTCTTGTAGTTAGTGCAAATGCCCGTATTTTACCTCAAATTTACTACTGGAAAAAACCAGTTCCAATAACCATACAAGGTGAACCTAACTGAAAGTGACAACAGAGCTAAATCAGAAAAGAGAAAAAGTTATAGGTGTTGATACCTCAGTGACAAGCACACCTCTGATGTGACACTTAGAATTTCTAGCTCACTCGCTTCTTTAATGGCTCCAGAAAATTTTCACACCTTTCACAAAAATACATTCCATAAGTGATGGAAGTGATACATATGCTTCATGAGCAGCTGAAATTATGTATTTTCATCAAGGCTCTGTATTAGTGAAATAATAGCCTTCCATGATTCGGGGGGGGCGGGGGGGGAGGGGAAGGAACCAACTAGGTTTTTTTCATTTATAGACAACTTTATCTCTTTCCATGTTCCCTATACCTTAAATAGTACTTTCCTCCTTAAATAGGCTGAGATTAAATAAAGTATCAGTATACTTTATGCACAACACATTTCAAAAAAATATGAATCTTGACCATTTTTTTAATAAAGTGCAAAGATGAAAGATTAAATATCTCTCAAATAAAAATAGCAAATATATTTTAAAAAAAAGATGATTCCAGTTACACAGTATTAATGCGTCTTTTTCTTGGCTTTGCGCTTCTTGTATTTTTGGTCACGTTCTCTTTGTCGCACTTTGTCTTCCTCAATACTAGTGTCACTGTCACAACTTTGCTGTTCTCTCTTCCTTTTGGAGGTGCTTTCATCCACCTGGTGCACTTCACAGTCACTTGAATGTGGCAGAGCCAATTCAAAAGAACTCTGTGCAGACTTAAAATTTGCAGCTTGATTCTGATAGGGAGAAAAGGATAAATTTGAAGGCAGTGGCGGAGTCATCTGATAGTAAGGAAATTGTTGAGCCATTGGACTCTGTACTGTGTACTGTTGTGCTAAAAAATGGTTCATCTAGAGAAATAGAAACTTGAGTTGTTACCACTGCAAACAGGAAGTTCTGCAGAGTTTAATTTTGCATGCATTATGGCTTATACAGTGAAAATACTGATAAATTATAAAATAACATAACACAGAACATTTGAGAATAAAGCTTATATATTTTATGTCAATTAGTATAGTTGGAAAAGGTAGATAATTTTTTTTATCGCAAAGTTAGAACAGAGACATAAGCCAATTTAAGATTAAACCACCAGTTAGTCCTTGTGTAAGGTAATCAAACATGGCATTCCTTTCATTTCTTCATCTATATAAACATTTGTAACTGCAGTGCCTCCTGTTAATGTAAAGATATGCACATCTGCAATTTTTTTTAACCTGGTTTAACTAATTTAAAAGTTGATGTGGAACAAGGTGTTCCAACAAGGTACAGTGAATCCATAGATCAAAGCACTTGGAACAACACAGTCAGTGCCCGGCTTACTGCTACAGTCCCTAATGTATCCCAAGAGTCCCTCTCATACTAAATGCACAGCCCAAATGCAGAAATAGAATTACAAAGGTCAGAAAAGAGCAGCTTTCTACTGTCTGGCAGTAACCAGAAAAATGATGGGGAGGATGACTGAGCACGTTGTACGTGCAGGCAGACTCCAAAGTAACCAACCTGCCTGGCTCACCCAAATAAAGGTGAGGTAGATGTGCGAGGGCCTACATGTGAGGAGATCGCTTCCTGATGAAGCTGCAACAAACTATCATTAGAGACATACTGCAATGCCATCCCTTCTAGCAAGCAGAAAATGGGATGAAGTTAGTTGTGTGTGCTTGTCTGCTGAGTTTGGTCTCTTGGTGTTTACGTACTGCACCGTGACTGAGGAGTGGGTTCATCGGTGAGCACAGCAGGGGAGATGGTACACTCCCGAGCCTTCCAACCACAGTGGAAGGGATGGGAAAGTTTTTGCAAGCACTGTCTTTTCTGAGGGCACAGCCTGGGAAGAGGGGAAGCAGGCCACCACCACATCTGTGCAACAGGGAACACACCCTCTCCATTTTCCTGCTCAGATTGCAGCTAGCTAGAGTCATCTATCCAGACTTCACCCCTTCAACAGTTACAAAGGGCTGGCCATTCCCCAGTCAGACTGGGTGGCAGAAGTACTGCCCACAGTTAGTACCTCACATTAAATGTTGGGTTTTTTCAGTCCTACCGATCCATACTCATCAGATTCAGAAGCTCCACATGTTTGGTGACTAGGGTTTGGCCCACAGGTTGCCATCTGAAGAGACTGTTTCCCTTGCCTTGTGGAATATCTCAGACAAAACAGATTAGGACAAGAATGGCCCAGCGCGCCAGAGTCTGTTAAAGGGGAAGTGGAATATGGGTTCTGACTATCGACTGCTGTGAAAGCAGATCATGACTGCGAGAACTGCAGGGGCATGTAAAGGCTCAGGCCAGAAACCCTCAAACTGTTGTTGCCCTAACTTGGGCAGTGGTGATTTGTTGGGTGAGTTTTAGGTTTGGTTTTAGGACATTTGAACCTTCTGCTGGGCATTTCTGAATTGAGTAGAAGAGCTAAGAGTTTCCTGGACTGAATTAGCTATATATGAAGAAGCTATTGCTTGCATGGTTATAATTTTACTAGGTTAGCTTGTCTCACCAAGGGGATATGATTTGGAACATAGTACAGGAAAGAGCTCCATCTGTAGACTTTGATATTTTTAGCCTCCCTAAGCTATATACCTTTAAGATATTCCTGCAGCAAGAAAATAGTTTGGTTTGGTAGATCCCCTGTTATTATAGTACCCTTAAATGTTAAAATAAATAGACCTAATACTGTCAAAGTTAGCAGCCTAAACCACATTTTGGGACATTAAATAAGCACTGTTCTTTGCAGAAATGCAGAATACATTCAACTTGATAAAAAACTCCCACATTTTTAACTTTTAACATGAACTCACCATCTTTTGAAAGCCTGAGTATTCATGGGGTAAACTATTGTTCATTGGAAAAGGAGTAACAGGAAATGGAGGACTTCCATAAGGCTCTTGATATCTAGGAAAAACAAGGAAACATAGAAAAACTAGATGTCCACCACATACTGCTTATCAGAGTGCTGAGACTTAACTCTTGGGCTATAGTAAGAATATCCAAGAGGAGAATTTGGATATTAACAACTGGACTTCCATTAAAAAAAAACAACCAAAAACAAAAACAAAAAAAACCCAATAAAACAAGGAAAATACACCCAAAGGCTCAATTAGTGAGTAATCCTCACATGTACATAAGTGCAGACACAAAAGAGTTCTGGATTTCACCATGGGAGTTTAGCTTCCACAGACAGTTTAGCTGTCACATCTGTAAAGAAAAATCTTGAAACATTGAAAAGTACTGAATCTGGGGCCTTCAGACTTCCATTCTAACAGGTTTATACCTGTGCGTTCATATGTGCATGAGAGGTGCTTGTACATATACACACAAAAACCCCAGATATAAACTCAGTGGAGTGTAAAAAGATTGTCTCCATTGTCTCCATTTCCCCCTGACAACTGCAAACATTGTTAGTACAAACACTGTATCTCAATATTTTCTCATGATCATGTATCTTGCAGAAACAAATAACGAATAGGTAATTCCAGCTAACTGAACCTCTGGCAAGCTAAACAAACAAACAAACGCTAAAATTAACTACAGCCCGTTGCAAGTCATCAGTAAGGATGCAATTAAAGCATGCAACAGCTGTTTTAATGATTGCTTGACCACATGAGCTAATTTTCTTAATAAGATTTTTTAAAAAGTTATAATCATGCAATTCATTCACAGGTGATCTTTGTTACCTATATGAAGGTGAATATAAGTCAATATAGTTCTCAAAACCATGTGTAGGGCTGTTTAGTTCTGATGAGTGAGAACTCCCTGCAAACAAGACAAGAGCATAATGACTATTCAGTTAGGACTATTCAACAAACAAGTTAAAACACAGAAAGCATTTTGTGACATCTGTAGCGTGCTAGTATATCTAAGGTAGTATATAAAGGTAAGGTGCCGTTTTATGGCAGATAATCTATAGCATCATTTTACTGCTTGAAAACGTTCATTTATCATTTATTCCCTTACAGAAGCATAAATCGGGGCTGTTGAAGTCATCAAGAACAGAGCAATTCCCATTCAGTTACAGACATGGGAGATGCTTCTGATTTTAGGAGCCTCAGTCATCCTACTGAAGCCCAACAACTGCTCTGCACAGCCTTTGAAGTAAGGAGTGGCACAGTGCATAGTGGGAACACGAGTCCTTAACGTTTGGGTTGCAAATGCTGCCTGATCCTTAGCTTTCTAGGTTTATTTTCATAAACATAGAATGAAGAATGTGACTCTGATTTGACTATTTTCTTCGAACTACAACCCCTTCCACTTAAAACAACAGCTCTGTGGCTTTATATAAAAACCTAAGTTGCTGCATTTACTAAATCAACTTTTCCTGCCAGACTGCAACTTAAAGTCACACCCTGACTCCTAAATGTAACCTAGCATGAAAACCTGTGCTGCTTTTCCATACAGTGTGGTCAGAGCCGGCTTGCAAGTTATGCTGTTCGGAACCAACCTACTGTATTCTTAGTAAACAAAAAGTAGAAAGACTGAATCCTTCCCTATGCAAAAGCCACAGGAAGTCTTGGTTTCTTTAAAAAAAGGGGACTGTAATTCATTCCAACTACAAATCGTCACCTTTGTAAAAGACTGTAGGATTCAAAACCAGTCATTAAAAAAAAGTGTACGAAGACTTAATCATTGAGATTGCTAAACGTACCAAACCGATACTGCACTTTAATCGGTCTTCCATACAAACGGATCCCATTCAGCAAAGCTATTGCATAAGGCACTGATTCTTTGTGCTTAAAGCAGACAAATCCGAAAGACTTAGGTTTTCCTTCCTTGTCCTTACAAATCATCACTCTGGTTAAGGGTCCAGCCTGAAAGAAATTTGTATTATTTTTCTCAAAGAAATTAAGAGATTGATACTTCATTCCATTTTAAATATTTCATAACGAAGTATGTTTTGCCATAGTCAGAAACAGTGTAAGTTTCTCAGTATAAGAATCTCTACTTAATTTTGAAAATGTCTGCCCACGTTCCCTAAGCTCGAATTCTGAGCCTCCTACAAACAAAAATCAGCTCCACAAACATTAAAAGGGAACCAAGCATCAGTCCATGGGTGATGTTTAGTCTTTAATAATCAGATTTTTTGATTGTTGTTAAAATATGATAGCTGCTGCAGAAAGGAAGACTAATTTACTGACTCCATGGCAAAAACTATACATGTACGGCTGCTAGTACAATTATTACAGAGTTTTTTTGCACAGCTAACGTAACTAAGCAAATTGATAATATCAGCTATGTAAAAGTGACCTACTCTGTTCATATGCTTCTATTTTACTCTTGCAAAAATTCCTAAAACAGGCAGCATCAACACTGTGTGAAAGCAAACCTGAATAGAGAATAGTGCTTCTAGAGCCCCACAAAACAAGTTTTCTGTACTGCCTAGCCCTCGCTACCACTGCACGGCAAGGAATCAAGAGACATGCTATTATCTCATCAGAGATAACACACTGTTTCTGCGCCCTCCCCCCCAACCCACACCCTCACGCTGAAATATCTTCATTGAAAAGTTCCATCTCAGCCCACACGTACCATTTTAATCCTTGCATAGTACTTCTAGAACGAAATTAAAGCACTGATACTCCATAAATACTAGCTGCATTTTCAAAGAAACTCATTTTCATAATAAATACCAAAGATGAAGAATTCTCTCTACACAAGATGGGATCACTGTATTAGTCACCAAATTAACAGCTTCTCATCAAAACAAACTATGCGTTCGTACGGCTCATTTAGCAGCGTGAAAAGAAGTGGCGAACAGCTGCCTCCTGCCACAGCTCAGAAGCGTTAAGGATGCAACAACTTAACTTCAGGAGGACATAATATCCAGACGAGCAAGGAAGTGAACGTAAGTTATAAAAAAAATTCATCAGTAAGAAAAATTACTGAATGTCTAAATTACTGTAGTAGGTGGAGAATTTGTTGTTCCAAATCAAAAAAAGAGCGCTCACTGGCAGAACTAGCTCCCACTACTACTACCGACAGAGTATGTACTTTCCAATAAAAGTCGCTCGGAAGTCAACTATAGCTGCAGGCAGACGCAAGTGAACTCGTAACAGCTTTACAGCAATTAAACTGCATAAACAGTTAAACATTCAAAATAAACACACAGCATATGCTCAGATGAAGACAATAGGCCACAGAAAGTAATCTGCTTTATTATTCTGCATTTTCAACGATTACTGTCAAACGACAAATCTGCAATTTGTCTGCTCCGAGCGTTTAGAGTGATGATGTGGAGCCATCTCCCTTATGATACCCTCCATGCTGTCAGACTGAAGATATTAAGGATTGTCATCTGTGATAACAATGCAGTTGCTGCATGCTTTTGCCAGCTGTGTATAAACTAATCCCCAATTAAATGAGACGCTTTTGCTGAAAAATGAAACACCCCCGCCCGCCAGCCCTGGTGAAAGTAGGGAAGTCGTATCAAGAAACACAAAGGATCAAAAATAACGTACCACTTCTTATTATTGGTGCAGAGGGTGATCAGGCTATACAGCAATGGATACTACCTAGGTTATCCTGGGCAGGGAATCTTCAAAATGTTGAACTCGTCTTTCCAAATATCTTGTTGGTTGCTGGGGGAGTTTTTTGGGTTTGGTTTTTTTTGTTGTTGTTGTTTTGGTTGGTTTGTTTGTTTTGTTTGGGGTTTTGGGGAGTTTTTTCTTTTTAAAGAAGGGACTTCAGTAAGATTCTGAACATGTTCTGTTTTGCTTGAGCTGGCTCCTTAAAGCACTTTACTTGTTGTTCTGCACTACACTGCTTTTTTTAAAAAAAATACATATATCCAGTCTTATCATCGTTATTTGCCTAACGAGGAGGATCTGGTTCTTCAAGAACTAGAAGCAACAAACTCAAGTCCTTTGCAGATCAGTCTTTGAAATGTGTAGTCTTCCTGTTCATAAATAAAAATATTAATAGTTTAGGAGTCGTAATAGATACTTGCTCGTAATTCGATGGGGGAAAAGCAACAGGTCAGGAGTGCGTCTTTAGGATTATGCCATAGCAGGAATATTAAACTGTACACTTTCCGAGAAAGAACTATTCTGCCATGAGAAGCATGCGCTGTTGCAGCAAAAGACAGAGAAACCTGAGTGAGAACAGGATGAAGAGAAGGAAAAAAGCTAAGTAGGTGTTATTGGGATGAATTAAAGATCCAGATTAAAGTCAGCAGTTGGATGACTGCTGCAGATTATGCAGAAGAGTCATACAAAACTGCATACATACAGAACTTGGTTTTTATCACTTTTGTACCAGAATTTGTAGAGTATTACTCAGGTCCCCTGGTAAGATAAGCTTTCTTAACCTAACATTTACAGTTAAACAGCAGACTACCGTTTAGTTTTGGAAACAGGTAGGAAAACTGCATAGAAAATAAGGGCGGGGGGACAGAGAAGAAACAACTGTTTCTTAACTAATTTTAGGGAAGAGTTAAAAACTGAAAGCTACGAAGGGATGGGAACAGCTAAAAACCCAAAAGGCTAGAATATAGCTAACAAAAAAGCCTTTCAATGCAAATAGGGTAGCATGCTGAGGTCTTGCCTAGTTAACAAGACAAATACCAGATTAATCAGTGGAATAAAACTGGTGAGTAGAAACAGTTCTGATTAGCAAATGAAATAGCAAGAGAACAGATGATTCTGCCCACCTCTTGTTTTTGCACTCTTTATTTTGCAAACTCACCAGAAGGAAGCAAGGTTCATTCTGAGACTGGGAGAAATCAGTGGACTGGCTGAAGCAAGTTTATCACCATTCTGTCAACTAAACTGTCTGGTCAGAGTCTGGGACCTTTTAGCTTGGCAGAGGCTGGCTGGATCCCGCCAGAAGGAAAACAAGCAAAACCACAAAACAAACACACCATAAACAAATTCAGGAAAAGCCCACAATCAGCAACTACAGTCAATCCATCTTGAAATGTGATGCTTGCATTAATGATATAATGCTGCTTCGTCTCTACATCCTCCCCTCTCTTTTCCTTACTCCCTTCAGGTTAAAGAGCCTGACTCAGCCAGAGATGCTGTCAGTGTGAAGCCAAAGTCAGTGTCTTAACATTTTCTGTCTTTGCCATTTTCCTTCCTCCTTGGCATACCTTATTTCCAAAGAAAGAGAATTAAGCTCAGGTTTGAAACAGGTCCAGCTACTTCGTAGTTTC
>VZTL01069432.1:0-11855 GCA_013400535.1 Scopus umbretta | reverse complement strand
TTATTATTATTATTTCATTTTTTCTCTGCTGTCCTATTAAACTGCCTTTATCTCAACCCACGGGTTTTAGGGGTTTTTTTGGTTCTCTCCCCCATCCCGCCGGGGCAGGGGGAGGGTGGGTGAGCGGCTGTGTGGTGCTTAGTTACCGATCGGGGTTAAACCACAACAACATCCAGAGGTCCCTTCCAACCTCAATCATTCTTTGATTCTGTGATTCTGTCCTCTCTCAGCAAATACTGGCTTCTGGATTCCCCAGCCTAGGGAAACCCTGTTATTGGCTGCAAGATAGAGAGGATGGAATATACTTCATTCACCTACACAGCAGCAGAAAGGGAATGACAGTCACACCTTTCAAAAAAAGCCACCAAATGACATCCAGCCTCTGTTAAGCTTGAGGTACATAATTTTCTTCATGACCTTCAAGGTACTTTGTGAATCTCACAGATGCCTGCTGCTCTTGTAAAGTATATGTAAGCTTTCTATGGTTTAAAAACTACTGATAGGATGAGAGGAAATGGTCTCAAGTTGTGCCAAGGGAGCTTTAGGCTGGATATCAGGAAAAAATTCTTCACTGAGAGGGCTGTTAAATATTGGAATAGGCTGCCCATGGAAATGGTTGAGTCACCATCTCTGGAGGTATTTAAAAGACATGTAGATGTGGTGCTTAGGGACATGGTTTAGTGATGGACTTGGTAGTGTTAGGTTAATGATTGGACTCAATGGTCTTAAGGGTCTTTTCCAATGTAAATGATTCTATGATTCTAAGATTCTACGATTCTACTGCCACTGTTGACATGATTTCATCCTACCTACAACCTTCCTAGTTTTGCAATATTGCTCTTGTCTGCTGGAGTCATGGAATTCTTTGGAAACACAACTGAAATAAAAATCACTTAACCTTGAAAAAAAAGATTTTGATACAGAATTGCATCTTTAGGGCAAAACCAGAAAAGGGAAATTCAGCCACTGATTTCAATGATATCAGGATTTTAGCCATACAGTGTGAAAAAATAAATAAATAGTATTTTACATAAATCTGCAAGTTTTGAGAGTAAAATCTCTTCCAAGAAGAAAAAGTTTTGGGTTTTTTTTCTTTTTTTAATGAAGGATTCACTTTTTACTTACCTCATGAAGACAGATCTGCAATGTTATAACATCCTTGGCAGCGGATCAAACCCAACTTGCATATCATTTCAGCAAAAAAAATTGGGAAAATTTAAACTTGTATTCTTGATGTTATCTTTCAATATATTTTTCTTAATACAGGTGAATTTTCTAACATGAATGCGAATGAATGATTTCAAGCATACAACCAAAAAAAAAAAAAAAAAAAAAAAAAAAAAAAAAAAAAAAAAAAAAAAGAAAATGCACCATTATCTCAGATTTTCTTTCCAAGGACATACAAAATATATTATGTTGCTCCTAAGTCATGTACATTAAGTATAAAGGTTGCATTTAAAACTGACATTCACTGCTGGGCTCAGGTCTGTATACTGTTTTTAGGGTCACACTTTTTTTCTCCTTGTCACCTTTTGCAAATTTTTAAAGTTTTAAGAGCTTAGGATTCTACAGTAATACCCTGAGTTGTCTCATGGAATCCATATGTTCCTTCCCAGTGATGGGATCTATGTAGTAATGATTTGACAGTTACAAGTGACATTTAGATTTATTACAGCCTTCCACAAGGTTTGTTAGCCTAAGGGCAACCAAAGGAAGGAAGGTCCTCTTCACCTGCATTGCAAGTATTCGTATACAATTTGCCAACACTACACCCCAATATACACATGCATAAATGTAATGAGTCCAAAACTAGGCCTAATGGCATGAGCAATTTGTTGAGAACTGATCTTTCTGGATTCAGAAGGGATTTAAAATTGGCTAAGGAAAATGTTTTCCTTCTTTTTATATTATTTTTTCTCTATTTTCTGCCCACTAATTACCCTTTGTGGGCATACAATTTGGATCTTAAGTGAGTCCTGTTCTTATAATTACAGGGGGACTTATGTGAATGTCATCCCAAGCCCTATGAGCATTTGTTTATATAGGAACTCACAGTATATACAACTTCTTCTCCCCAGAAGAACAATTAAAACATTTTCAGGGACAGAACTCTAAGAAACAACAGATGAAAACCACATATGATTATTTATGTATTTCTATGCTCTCTGGCATACAAGCATAAGTTTTGGTATGAACAGTAGGCAATTAGGCTCAGAAGAAACTCACTTTTGCAAATATGAAGGAAGAAGTCTGAATGCAACTGAGACAATAATTTCTTCAAAACTGCAATGGATATTTGAAATGTGATGTCCTGATTTTTTCTCCTAAATTATTCATTTGAATCCAGTCCAGGCCAGTGGAAAGTTGTTAAACCAAAAGTTTTTGCTATTTATCTAATACCTAGTCTCTGAATAGAACTGATAAACTCTGTCCCTTTCCTGTGGGATGATTCATACTGTACAGAATCATTCTCTCATCTGATACAAGTCAGGACCCTAACTGGTAACCTAAGCAAAAGATCCAGAACAAATCTATCTTTTAAGTGGTACTTCCAGGAAAAATCTCTAAAATCCAAAGGCATGGCAAGCATTTACACATGCTGTAGTTCTGTATACAGACAGTTTCAATCTCTAAGTAAAATATATGTGGGACATAATTGTGCATAAATGTGTTGAGTACTGACTCCCATTCAAATATGCTTACAAATCCCTAGTACTTTTAACATATATTTTAAAATTGCTTTAAAATAAAATATATTTGATCCAAGACTCCCATAAAACTTTATTGTTGATGATAGATTTTTTCCATAATAATCTTAGTATTCATTAATATTTTAAGTAAGTACCAAATACTATTTTTGTTTAAACCAAAAATTTCTAGGTTGCATTTTCTCCTATATGTTCATCTACGAATCCTAACAAAAGAACATTTTGAATAAATGGCCCAATATATGCAATTCATCATTTTATTGGGAAAAAAAATCAGCATTGCAATATTTGACTAGGAGTGATTTGGTTATTTAATTTACTGCAAAATACAGAGCAAACCTCCTACTGTACTTGCAAAAGCTAGGACACAACTAAAATACATTTGCAGGGGAGAAAGAAAAAGAAGGGTGTTTTTTTGTTTGGTTGGGTTTATTTTCTTTTCAAATAGTGATTAGACAGGAAAATTAGCCACTTTGGGATTTTTCAGCCAGTGGTAACAGATGGCTAAGTTAGTGATGAACCACTGAAGGGGCTGGAGAGTTGATTATGGAGACGGACTGAAAGCATGTATCCTCAAATTGGCAGAATGCCTAGTAAAAGCAGTGACCCATCACTTATAATAAGTCTTTAAAATATTAAGTGGACAGATATATTTAGAAGGAGGGGGGAGAAAGGAAAACCTGCCCAGCTTTTTTTTTTCTTCTTCTTTTTTTTTTTTTTTTTTCCCCAGAAAGTTTTGAGATAGAAATGATTTCTCAGTTCTTCCTCATGTTTCTTTCTGGTGTGCGCAGCTTCTTCTCCTACTCCTGTCTTTATAAACTAGATTATAGCTGCATGAAAAGGAGTGAGTTTTATTCATTAGTCATAGCTTTTAGAAAAATAACAACCAAATAAAATACCCTCCTTTGAAAAACAACCTTTTGTTTCCATGGTTATAAAATAAGCTTACTTTAATTATCTGAAAGAAAGGAGACTGGCATTGTTTGTTTTCATTATTGGTTTTGGTGAAGCATCTGAAAAAAAGTTTATCTGTGGAAAATATCTTCAATTTTAAGTTAAAGTTCTAAAAATAGATGAAAGAGGATAATATTCTATTGTAGACTAAATGTGGTCTTAGACCACAGGATTTCTAAATTATGAACTATATTGCTCTTTCTCTGGTACTGGATATTTCCATCATTACTCACATTTGCTATTTTCTACAGCCATTAATTTCCCTTCACAAAAAATTAATTCACACAAAGGTGGTAAAAATTGATATTTTGAAAATAACAATACCTCTTTCACCTAGAAAATTTATAATTCCAGAGGGAAATGTGGCCAAACCTTTGAAAAATGGAAATTCTCTTTATCCAGTTTGCATCTTCACCTTGATTTCTGGGTAACACCAGTGCAAATGATTGATTATATATAGTCTAAAACCATTAAATAGCAGCAGTAATAGTATGCAGTTCAATTTTGCACCTGTCACTAGCTTCCATGTAGGCAAAGCTGGTTCTCTGATGGTGGCTTTCTAACTCCTGCATAGTATTAAAAACATAACAAAAGCTACTAGAACTAAAGAAAAAATAAATAGAACCTGAGAAAATGCTTTAGGTGTCTGGTTTTATTTTTGTTGTTGTTATTTTCCACAACACTATGTAGATATTTACTTATAGAATATTGTGTCTTAGAACATGTCTGTGTGGTGTAAGGTGGTGTGCTCCTCATATATCATATCAACTCAGGTACTAGAATCAACAGACACATTATGCCTAGCATTTGTCCTACACTAAAATAATGTAGTTTTAGAAAGTCTAATTAACCTAAATAAAGTAGCACTCTAATATAGCTATATTTCTCTGTTATTTGAGCTGTCTATTAAGTTCAGTGTAAAGACACTCCTTATGCATGCACAGGTGTTCGCATACGCACTGTCTGTGCCTGATTCAAACTCACTGGCTTTACAAAGCAAAGAAGAAATTACCTCCCGGGATCAATAAGGTTGTTATATCTTGGACACAGGTAAAATAGACTTTCTGGAAGTTCAATATTATCTCTTTTGATCAGAGTCTGTTGCACACGTGCACAAAAGTTCTGTATCTCCCAAATCTCTGCTTCATTTTTTTTTTCAGTTTGGCAATGGCTACTTGGTGGGGTGTTTTATTTTCTCCTGGAGTTTGCTACAATTTCATATTCTGTTACCACTACCCATCTATGAATATGTTAAGCTAGCGTGTATGAATATTACTATACTAGTAATCAGGGGTGACATCAAAGTAATTTTTTTCCAGGTATCACTTTTCCTCTGCCTTTCTACGGAGATCTCCATCTGCCTAAGTTGGTACAAAGCATCTAGAATTAAAAAAAAAAAAAAAGCTTTCAGATATGGAAACCTTGTGCCTCTAAAATAAATGTCCTAATATAAGTTGCTTTTTGATATAACTTGATTTTAAACACAGAGATTTCTAAGTCTTTGTGTCCCGTAAATAATGAAAAGGTCCAGTAACATTCTCAGGAGCTGTTCTTGCAGGAAGATACTCAAAGGAGCCAGTTGGCATTTGTTTTTAAACTTTTACCCAAGCCCTCCTTTAACTCTATCAATAGTTGTACAAATAGCTATGCTGAATAGAAGCACAAACACTTACATAAATCATCAATGTTAAGTGCCCTTGTCTAATAATGTCTATGCAGACAGACACGCACTGTCTCAGACCTCAGTAATTTCAGGAATTGGTGTTAGAAAAGCAATAGCTCATACCTACTCTAATACTCAAAAGTCACATCATATTTTCCATAATGTGGTTAAAAATATGTTCCCTTTAGTTATTTGGTTGGTGTAATCAGTGTATTTGGTTGTCCTGGTTTCAGCTTAGTTCATTTTCTTCCTAGTAGCTGCTGCAGTGCTGTGTTTTGAACTTAGTATGGGAACAGTGCTGATAACACGCTGATGTTTTAGTTGTTGCTAAGTAGTATTTACACTAGTCAAGGACTTTTCAGCTTCCCATGCTCTGCCAGGTGCACAAGAAGCTGGGAGGGAACGCAGACAGGACAGCTGACCCAAACTGGCCACAGGGCTATTCCATACCACCTGACATCACGCTCAGTATAGAAACTGGGGGAGTTGGCCGGGGGGGCCAGCGATCGCTGCTCGGGGCCTGGCTGGGCATCGATCGGCGGGTGGTGAGCGACTGCATTGTGCATCACTTGCTTTGTATATTCTTTTATCATTATTATCATTATCATTATTATTATTATTTTCTCTTTCTCTGCTGTCCTATTAAACTGCCTTTATCTCAGCCCACGGGTTTTAGGTTTTTTTTTCCCGGTTCTCTCCCCCATCCCGCCGGGGCAGGGGGAGGGTGAGCGAGCAGCTGTGTGGTGCTTGGTTGCCGATCAGGGTTAAACCACAACATTGGTTTACATTGCAAGGGTTTGGCAGTAGGGGGGCTGCAGGAGTGGCTTCTGTGAGGAGACACCTGAAGCTGCTCCCATGTCAGACAGAGCCGGTTCCAAATGGCTGCAAGACAGACCTGCTGCTGGCCAAAGCTGAGCCAGTCAGCAACGTTGGTAATGCCTTTTAAATTACATTCTTGAGAAAGAATAAAAAATGCTGCACGACAGCAACTGGGAGAGAGGAGGTAGAAAATGTGAGAGAAACTGCACTGCAGACACCAAGGTCTGTCAAGAAGGAGGGGGAGGAGGTGCTCCAGGTGCTGAACCAGATATTCCCCTGCAGCCTGTGGAGACGACCATGGTGATGCAGGTTGTCCCCCTGCAGCCCATGAAGGTCCATGGTAGAGAAGATATGCACCCTGCAGCCCTTGGAGGACCCTACGCCAGAGCAGGTGGATGTGCCCTGAAGGAAGCTGCAGCCTGTGGTGGACCCATGCTGGAGCAGGCTCCTGGCAGGAACTGCAATTGTGTGGAGAGCAGCACATACAGGACCAGGTTTTCTGGCAGAACCAGTGACCCCATGGGGAACCCACCCTGGAGCTGTCCATTCATGAAGGACTGCACGCTGTGGAAAGGACCCATACTGGAGCAGTTCTTGAAGTGTAGCCTTTAGGAAGGACCCATGGAGAAGTTCATGAAGGGCTGTCTCCAGTGGGAGGGACCTCGTGCTGGAGCAGGGGAAGAGTGTGAGGAGGAAGAAGCAACAAAATGTTATGGACTGACTGCAATACCCATTGCCCATCCCCCTGCACCACTTGGGAGGAGAAGGAAGAAGAGTTGGGAGTGAAGTTGAGCCTGGGATAAAGGCAGGGGTAGGGGGAAGTTGGTTTTAGATTTGTTCTTATTTCTTATTTCTTATTTCTTATTACCCTACTGTGTTTAATTGGCAATAAATTAAATTAATTTTCCTGATTTGAGTCTTTTTTGCCCATGATGGTAATTGGTAAATGATGTTTCTGTCCTTATCTCGACCCATGAACTTTTTGTCATATTTTCACTCCCTGTCCTGTTGAGGAGAGGGAATGATAGAGCAGTTTGGTGGGCACCTTGTGGCTAGCCACAGTCAACCCACCACAATCAATTACAAGAACATTTATTTCAGGATATTTAAAAGTGGAATGGCCCCAAAAGACCGTCTTTAAATTAGCCTTTCAGTATTGTCACACTTCCATAATATAAGAAAAAATATTTCCAGATAGAAAATCCTCTAGGAAGATGTACCAGGCACTATGGGCAGTCTTTAAGTGGCAGGGGTCTGCCACGGTGCCCTGTATAGGAGGTGGCCAAGACCTGCCCTGTGCTGGGCACAGCTGGTTCCAGCTAGAGCTGACACTGATGCAAACAGCCCCTCATGCCCCAATACTGCTCCTGCTAGGGAAGCCCGCAACACCTCTGCTCAGGCAGTGATGAGAGCAGCAGCCGCTCTCCAAGAAGAAACAGGGGAGATACAGAAAAAACACAGGAGAAGACAAGGAGAAATAGAAGAACAAGAAAAGGCATGTTTGGAGGCACAGTGGAGAGTCACCCATGGGGAGAGAGAAACATGGAGAAAGATATTGTTGGGGACATGGTTAGAGGCGCTTGGAAGGAGGTGCTCCATACTGAAGGAGGTGCATCTCTGAGGGACTGCCACCTTGGGGGACTCAAATCAGGGAAGGGACACCCCTGAGAGGGACTGAAGCCTATGGAAAACCTGTGCAAGGGCAGAGGGAAATGAGAAATATCCCAGGAACAGCAGAGGAAAATGTATAAGAATCAAGGAGTGGCAGAAAGGACCTGTTATGCACTGACATAAACCTCCCACACCTGTGACACCTCACTGAAGGAATTGGCTTGTCTGAGTGTAACACACAGTGAAAACAAGGGGAATTGAAACTAGAAATGGGGTAGAAGAGCTGTTTGGCTTAAGTTAAGCCTGGGAAAGAGGGAGGAAAGGTACTTCACTAAATATGAAAATGTTTAATAATGTATGTTTTCTTTTTTCTTGATACCTAGACCAGTGATCAGAAGTTCGCCTTAATCAGTAATAAATTAAGTAAAAAATCTTGAATCAAGACTGTTTTGCCTGCAACAAAACAAAATCAATACACAATCCATAATTTTTTAAAAGAACCTGCATTATACGAAGGAACTCTCTGTGTAACAGCTCCAAAGCTGATCCACTCTTACCACCTAACATTTTACATATTTTTAGGTTTAGAGCAGGCAATATTGCTACTGGCTAAAAAGACACAGTTTTCCTACCTATTTATTAACTCTTTCCTTTGCAGTTGGAGAATACATGTCTGCATTTGCCCCAGACATCCAATCAATCTGGGATCAGTGATTTACTGGCATATAAAAGGGTGGGAAAGTATAAGTACATGGCAGTTCTAATTCAGACAGCAAAAAAAATGTTAAAAATCTTTTTCATAAATTTTTGAAAAACTAATACTCTGCTTTGTTGAATCAGATACCAACTATTTCGAATGCTGGAATGCTGAAGTAGTTTTTCCCATACAACACAGGTATCGACACTTACTGATGTTCTCTAATACAGAAGAAACATGTTAAGACAGACTCCTTCAACATGTAAATATGTGGAAAAGAGAATTACTCAATTGTGAACAATTATATATGCATGCTCACTTTGCAATATCAAGCACAAAGAGAGTTCATGTTACTGCTTTAAGTCATTGTCAGTAAAAATACTAATGTTTAAAGGGACCGATATGCATATATTTTCCTGTAATTAGAATTGTTTTCACCACAATACTTAAAAATATTGAAAGTAGAAAAAAACAAAATATGCTGGAGAAAATTATGTCATAAATATAATGGAATGAGGTTCTTGGGACTTCTTCAAAAAATAATAACTATGGATTAGCATTTAATAGTCTTTTTTGCTCAGTGGGTAACTGTTTTTGTCCAGTAGCACAACAAAGTGGATTAAGAAAAAAAGCTAAATTTGGCTTGAAAAATGGAAGAAGTTTTTGAAAGTTTTAAATATACGAGAAACTGTTTTACTGGCTTCATTCAAGGATCAAAGTTAAGCAGACGAAGCAGAAGACAACCTGAAAGAAGAAATTTAAGCAAATCAATTTGATAAATATCATTAACGTAGCTGCAGTAAGTGGTGGGGGGTTTTTTTCAACCTCAGTTAAGAAAAATCTATTATCACAGTCATAATCACAGGAAATCTGAGTAACTTTGTTTTGGATAAAACTATATTTTTTAAGGAAAAATGGGAACCTTCTGTTGTAACATTTGCTGGCATTTGTACAGAATCACATAGTTTTCTTTGGATCATGTAGATAAGTCAACAAGAAGATCCACTGGTTGCACTGGTGCCTTACTTCAGAATGGACTATTGATCTTTCCTTTTTCCTTTGTTGTTATTTGTGTAAATACTCTTTAACTATCACTGAAGACAAATTATATCACTATTACTTGTGTTTGTTCCAGTATTTCAATGCTTGTGCTTTGTCCGGTTCCCCATACTTCTAGTTTGATTGTGATTTGCTTGTAACTCTGGTATCAAAATTAATTTTTGGAAACCTGTATAGACATCCAGATTTTATTTACATGCACTCGTAGAAAGCTAGACACGGGACCAAAAAGAACCATCACACTGAGCAGAGGATCCGTACAGAGCTAGCCTAAAGCACAGGTATGATCCTTCCCAGGCAATGGAGAAATGCTAACAGAAGGTATCTTTACTTACGCCAAATCTCTAATCTGTAGAGGTTAGACTCTTTTTTTCTTAAATTTTTATCTCCTTTCAAAACCTCCAAGATAACTTTTAAATGTGATTGAATAGAAAGTGCCTTTTTTGTAAAACCCTGTTATGATCAGAGCAGCTGGCCTTGAATGACTGAGCTTCTGTCAACCTGGAGGGAACCTTAATCAGGCAGCAGTACTTTTGGATAGGTATAGCCCAGTTTATGCCCCGCTGTGAATCTGTGCCAACATTCAGAGAAGAATTGAAAATCAACTTGTCTTCACCACTAAGCAAAAGAGCCAAGCACCTTTTGTTTGCCCTTTCTGCCAAAAGGACTTCTCTGCCCTTCTTTAAAAGGAATGCTTTGAAAATGTCCTCCTTTGATTATAAAACACAGAGAAAATGGGAGAGGCTTGGTGCAGAGTCCAGCTCTGCCTGTGTATCAGACCATGAGAATGGAGCCATCTGAAAATGATCATTAGGCCATGAGAATGACCATTCAAATGGAAGATCTGAGGGTTTGGCTGTGGAATGGCCACCTTTCCATCTTAGGGAGTCTTAGGCAGGAAATAAAACCTTAGGCATCAGGGGCATGTAAGATCAATATAATCTGCCCTTGGATTTAGGTGGTTCATGCAAAGAAATATTTAGGACAGTATTTTTGGGCATAAATACCTAAATATTACTGGTTTAATTACCTCTCTCCCCATATGAAATGGTTCTACAAAGTACAATTAAACTGAAACCTCAATTTTCCTAGTTCTTTTCTCTGGATGTAAAAGATTTTATCCAATTTTCTGCTTATCTTACCTCCTACTTATTGATCTCTTTCTGAAGTTTTTCCCCTTTAAGAACTCCCATTTTTACTCAGTGAGAGCTCTGTGTAGCTCTCTTGAAAACGAGATTAAAAATAATTCCACATTTACAACAAAGGATATCTAATTTTTGGGCCATATTTTTATTGTATTCTGACATATGTGGGTCCCACATTTGACCTCTAAACTGGTGAGAAAGATCATAGAATCATAGAATCCTTTAGGTTGGAAAAAGCCTTTACAATTGAGTCCAACTGTAAACCTAACACTGCCAACTCCACCACTAAACCATGTCCCTAAGTACCATGTCTACATGTATTTTAAATACCTCCAGGGATGATGACTCAACCACTTCCCTGGGGAGCCCGTTCCAAGTTTGATAACCCTTTCAGTGAGGAAATTTTTCCTATTATCCAATGTAAACCTCCCCTGGCAGAACTTGAGGCCATTTCCTCTAATCCTATTGCTTGTTGCTTGGGAAAAGAGACGACCCCCACCCTGCTACACCCTCCTTTCAGGTAGTTGTAGAGGGTGATAAGTCTCTCCTCAGCCTCCTCTTCCCCAGCCTAAACAACCCCAGTTCCTTCAGCCACTCNAAGAAGGCATTAAGTACCTCAGACTTCTCCTCATCCTTTGTCACTATGGTTTCCCCCTCACGTCCAATAAAGGATGGATATTCTCCTTAGTCCTTCTTTTGTTGTTAATGTTATTAACAGAAACATTTTTTATTGTCTTTTATGGCAGTAGCCAGATTAAGTTCTAGTTGGGTTTTGGCCCTTCTAATTTTCTCCTTGCATAACCTCATGACATCCTTGTAGTCCTCCTGAGTTGCCTTCCCCTTCTTCCAATGGTCATAAATTCTCCTTTTTTTCCTTGAGTTCCAGCCAAAGGTCTCTGTTCGGCCAGAGAGGTCATCTTCCTCACTGGCTCATCTTTTGGCACATGGGGATTCCCTGCCTCTGTGCCTTTAGAATTTCCTTCATAAAGAATGTCCAGCCTTCCTGGACTCCTTTGCTCTTCAGGACTGCCTCCCAGGGGACTCTGTCAAACAGGTCTCTAAACAGGCCAAAGTCTGCCCTCTGGAAGTCCAAGTTAACAGTTCTGTTAACCCCCCTCCTTACTTCTCAATCAAAAACTCTTATCATTTCATGATTGCTATGCACAAGACAGCCTGCAACCATCACATCACCCACAGGT
>VZTL01069431.1:14181-29808 GCA_013400535.1 Scopus umbretta | reverse complement strand
AAAGCCTCTTTTACCTCACATATGATCTCTCCTGAGCTTGAATATTATTCCCATAGGGAGCCATGGTTGGGAGCAAGGTTCCAGTAGACACACATTGAATGGGAAAAAGCATCTGTAGGGCAGTTCTTCAGATGGCTGTGAGCTGCCACTGCTCACAAAGATGCTGCAGCACCAAAGACTCAAAAGGGGAGAAAAAGGAATCACATCTGATCTGCTGAAAGGTCATCAAGGAAAATGCAGGGCATTTGTAGAGGTCTGATGAGTACTCAGAGAGCAGGAGGAAAACTTTATTATGGATTTTCCTGCATTGTAGGGTTAGCAAGATGGTCTTTCTACTGACAGATTGCTGTTACCCAAGTTGTGCTTAGACTGCCAGGAGTCAGAGAGTTAATGTTAGTTTATTCAAAAGGAGAGGATAAACAGGGCTGAGGGCTATAGACCCTTCCCCATGTGGAAGGTCAAGTGAGAGGACGTATCAAATGTAAGTGGGTGGGATAGCAAAGTAAAAAGCAGATTATCGCCCCTGTGAGAAAGAGATAATCAAAATCCCTTAGAATTGGGATATGTGTTGTACAGTAAAGGATTTAGGAATTTTAAGGACCAGTGTCTCTGGTCTGATATAAAATTAGCTCAAATTAGATAATGACTGCTTACCTTAACATGAAATAAAGATAGGCTATAGAAATAATAGAACTTTCATTAGGTCTATTCTTCTATAAAGCTGCATTAAAGCTAGTGTAGGAAATACTCTTTACTTTCCTGTTAAAACCAGCAGGCTGTAAGTTTGTCATTCTAGTTCTAAGCATATGCACAAGTATTCTAAGAACCAAATCTTGAAAGCCTGTTATCACAAAGTTGCTCTGACTTAACAGGAGCAAATGAAGGCGAGTTATCAGAGTTTTCTTTTCAGGGCCACAGATCCTTCTTCTCCAAATCCTCAGATATGTTGGTTTCCTTATCCACAAAGTATTGTCCCTCACATACATATATGGAAGCCATACCCCTTGACTGCGTGCCCACCTTACACAATGCTTACAGATCTTATTGGGTAACTGAACAATTACATCATGCATATTCTGCAGTACCATTACATGCAATGCTGTCAAACATTAACTTGTCAAATGCCCTACAAAACATAGCTTCACAGATGTCTTTCAAGGACACTTGCTGCTACAACTTCCTTATTATCTACTTTACAAACCTTTAAAACACAACTCATTAATTCATTACAAAGTTAACTTCTCTTGTTACTTCATTAACTGAAACAACATGATTTTTCTTGTGCTTTAATAGAAAATTTAATTTAATAATTTAATAGAATTTATTTCATTCATAATCCCAGACACAAATACTCCTATATTTGTTACTAAATCAAAAATATTTTCAGCAAGGCTAATCAAAATTGTTTTCTGTTTGTACTGTCCTTATTGTAAAAAGCTTTATTACAAGCAACACATATGCTAGTATAGTCAATGTAGGAATAATACTTGACCTACAACAGGCTGTGGAGAAAAACATTAGAGGAGAAAGGGGAATAGAGATATGTGGCTCTGCTGCATGGGGTCTTGTTGCTATATTCATCAGAGGTTTTAGAGAGAGCCTACCCTTATTGTCCTGCGAGAAAATATTAAGGCAAGCCTTTCTGCTTTGTGTTTGTAATATGAGATACTCTGCTGGTAGTGTTCACTTTATAGACAATAGAAACCTGGGGATATCTGAAACCAGTGAAGTTTCATGTGCAGCAAACAGAACTAATATCATATGAAGTTCTTGTTTTTGTGCCCAGAGTTCTTCAGGTATGTGGTAACCCTAGGAAACAACATCAGCAATAAAACTTCATGATGTAAAACTCATGGGAATATATCCACTATTGCTGTAAGCTGGCAAAGCTCCATTTAAACCACTACAACAAGAGAAAATTTGACCCAGGGAGTAGCAGTAACATACAATCTTCCTCTCCAAGGATTCCTAGAAAAAGATTTCTATTAAAAGAATTCACAAAATAAAAAGCGAGGTTTCATTTCAACCTCAGAAAAAAGTCTGAAAAATGAAAACCCTCTCAAAGTTAATGCTGCAGAGAACATATTTGATCTCTGTGTCCAAGGTAGACTTGACCTATGCATTTATGGCCTGAGAGGGGAAATTTAAAACTGCAGCAGGGAGAATGGCAATCACAGTACATTTCTGGGGGCTATTAGTACATTCCCCTGACAGCTTACACCAGCGCTGTGTCTATGGGGACCTTGGAGCCGCTTAAAAATGCTCTTCCCACTCCCGTTCAAAGGATTGCTTTTAAAAGTACTCTTTAAGCTGGTAATTTATACTGTAAAAATTCAAGAGATTCAAGGCCAAAAATGCATCCACAGAATAAGAACGTGAAGCAATAATGTTATCTGACCCCTTGGTTGCCACCATTAGATGCTGTTGTTTAATGCACAGTGAGTGCTTTATTTTGGGCTGGTTTGGCATTCAGCAAAGGACTTTTACAATGGTTATTAACCCCATGTTCTACACTTCCACTGCAGTAAATATTTTTGCTAGATATTATATAATGGTAATGATACATTGTGGATGTAAATTTGTCTTGGGAGCTGACCTCTTACTCGATTAAACAAGCAGTTGGAAATTATTTGCATGTGCTCTTCCAAGATCATCTTCCTCTTCTAATTCTGTGTGAAAGATTGTTTCCTCTCCTACAGTGAAGGATATTAGGGAGCAGATAATTTAGATTCAAGGTCAGCGTCCTTCAAAGCAAGTAGCCTGAGCTATTGCAAGTAATCCTATGACATGCAAGGGAATTGCCTAATATGAGTAAGATTGCAAAATCAGGTCATGCCTGAACTGACGATGTTGAGAAACATGAGGTATTTCCTTCCCTTAAATGACCTTGTGGGATGTTACATGCCCAACCTTAGCCAAGAATGCAACCGGGGAACTAGCATCAATTTTCAAAACTAGGCTCCCACTTAGTGGTACAGACGGTGGAAAATACCACTACTTGCAGGCAGGATTAATGACTTTAAATAAAGGAACTGTCTAGTTGCTGTTCATGCCAAACAACATGACACACTTACCTGTGAATTTTCCCAGCGCAGGAGAATCATGGTGGTTAAACTAACTCTTGCATTGCGTGAGAATGTGAAAATGAGTCATGGAGCAAACCTACCGAGATCTTTGATTAAAAAAAAAAACAAAACCAAAACCAAAAAACACAGTACATTCCATGAATGGTGATAGATTAAATGCGACACAAACTTTATTAGAACCTAGTATAACTCGAGGGCCCTAATCTCAGTTTAGGTGAGCTGCCTGAGCTATACTGAATATGCATCAATCCTTTGAGGTTTACAGTATTCAGTTTAATTAAAACTAAATATTTTCGTAAGACAGTCCATCAGGTGCTCATCATGCCACTCCAAACTGCAGGACTCAGGGTCAGAGCTGTACACTTTGTACATATAAAACAAATCCCAGGCCAGTCTGTATTCCTAACTTCTCAAATTGTATCCTTTAAAATTTGCTAATTTTAGCCATGAAACCTGCTGGATTACTTTTATCTTTATTCATGCCCCATCTCACTGCTCCATGTTTTGTCATATCTGGTAGGATTTTGTTGTGGTTTAACCCCAATCGGCAACAAAGCACCACACAGCTGCTCACTCACCCTCCCCCGCCCTGGTGGGATGGGGGAGAGAACCAGGGAAAAAAAAACAAAAAACCCATGGTTTGAGATAAAGGCAGTTTAACAGGATAGCAGAGAAAGAAAATAATAATAATAATAATAATGATAAAAGACTATACAAAACAAGTGATGCACAAAGCAATTGCTCACCACCCGCTGACCGATGCCCAGCCAGGCCCCGAGCAGCGATCGCTGCCCCCTGGCCAACTCCCCCCAGTTTCCATACTGAGCGTGACGCCGTATGGTATGGAATAGCCCTTGGGGCAGTTGGGGTCAGCTGTCCTGGCTGTGCCCCCTCCCAGCTCCTTGTGCCCCTGGCAGAGCATGGGAAGCTGAAAAGTCCTTGGCTAGTGTAAACACTACTGAGCAACAGCTAAACCATCAGTGTGTTATCAGCATTGTTCTCATACTAAGTCCAAAACACAGCACTATGGCAGCTACTAGGAAGAAAATGAACTCTGAAGTAAGCTGAAACCAGGACAGATTTTATGGTGACTGTTTCCAGCAAGGATAGCTCTGTTCTGTCCAGCAGAGCCCATGTACAGATAGATCCCTGCAGCTAGCACTGAGTCAGTAGCAGCGCAAGCCTGTCTCCATGATGCTTAGCATGAGCTGCTTAGCTTTGTTCCTATAACTCAGACACTTCTTGGTAGTACAATAGTGTGCAAAAAGCTAACTCCGAGATCACAGCCTGAATGTGGAGGTAGAGTTTGATGGCAGGTTTCCAGGCTCAGGTATGCCTCTCTCCCAAGGTAGAGGGAGGTTCATCTTACACAACCATAACCACGTTACCTGGGTTTTCCTCACAAATCTGAAGTCAGATTTTTAATAAAACTACTGCATCTCTCAAATGGCAAAGAATGGCCTAATTATAATGCCTCCTTGCATATAGTCTAAAATGTTGAAGCGGTGAAAGGCTTACACTTCTTTGTGTATCTTTTGCAGTGCCAGGGACTTAACGCTTTGCAACCAAATTGCAGCTATGCTGTGCACAAACTGCCTGCACACACCCTGAAGCAAGGCAGCAAGGCTTGAAAGCAGCCTTGGATCAAGACGGTGACTACTACGCACCTTCTGCATTATTGGCCCGAGGCTTGCATAGAGAACAGGCCCTCACTTTGGTGAGATCAGGAATTCTCCCTTTGTTATTTAGAATCCAGTCCAGCAGTTCCTTCACTGTACAATTCCCATGGCTCTCCGTGACTAGTCCTTGCATTAATTGGCCACAATCCCTCTGTATTCAAAACTTCCATCCTATTAGGACTAAGGCTTGCTGCTTTATTGCTGAAGTTGTGATTTTGCAACCTCTTTAAATGTGGCAATCCCACTGAATTTGATGCAGATAAACCTGCACTGTCTAGCCATTTCTCAGGCCCTGCAGAATGCACAACTAAATATACAAAATGTATACACAGAGAGGAAATGGTCTTCTGGAAAAAAAAAAAAAAAGTCACCACATGTCCACACTATCAGTGCTGAGTCAGAAAGTTCCTCACAGGTGCAAAAAACATGTGTCATAATAATGGCTTAGTTACTTTTAATCCATGTAGCAGGAGTTTCAGTATAATATATATTCTTCTACTGAGACAACTGAGACTGCAAACCTGATTTTTCATTGAGCAAGGGAGCAAAGAAGGGCAAAAAAAGGAGAATGGCATTTCATTAAATTAATAGTGACTTAAATCAATAGTATCTCTTTGACTACAGAGGTTTTTTGAATGAAAGTTGCACACTGTATTTTAGTTATATTCCATTACAGAAGAAGAGTATTTTAGATCTGATTTTTTAATATCACATCCTATTGTTTCAAGACTACAGCTCCAAATGTGAAGCCTTTTGAAAGAATAGCATGAAATTATCTTAAAATGAAATATGAGTGTAATTACAAAGTGCTAAGCACTCTCCTAATGCACTTGTTGAATATACTATGCCAGTAGCATAAAATATGTCACAATTGATAAAATTTAGAACATGCTTCAGTAATTTCACTTAACTCTTAAGAGCAGGATAGAATAAAAGAGCTTCTGTGCACCTTTCTCACTGAAGTTATAAATGTTTCATTGTTACTTTGGGAAACTAGATTGATCTGGAGTATTTTAATTTTCTTTGCATCAGCAACACTAGAGCAGATAGGGAATTTAGTGAAGTTAAAAATAAATGGTAATATTCTCAGTGTAAATCAGCACTGAGATCAATACAATTATGTCACTTTACATCGGATTAAAATCTAAAGACATAGGTACTAAATCACAGCACCTCCCTGCTCAATTAGCTGCTCTGCCTGTGGACAGACAAGGTCACCATTGCTTCAGCTGTGTGATAAACTATTTGACTCCCCTTTGACTCCCTTTTGTTTTGCTCACTAACTTGAGCAAAACAAAAGCAATGCAATGATTTCCCTATAATAACCTGTGAAGAAAAAAGTTAATCTAAGCTTTCCTTTAGCTTAGGAAAACATGAGGGTAGTAGAGCAGCAAATGGCACAGCAGCTGAGCTAAGGGGTGAAAGGCTGGAGCTTTCTGGTCAGAAGCTGTTAATCAAGAAGAGCATTGCCAGGGCTCTCCTGCAAGGCACCTGCAAGAGCACCAGCTGGAAGGGAGAGCCGCCAATGCTCCTCTCTAGCATAAGATCGCTCCTGTGTCCATAGCACGACAGTCATCTCAGAGTTTCCAAACACAACAGGTTTTGAAATGAAGTCTAATGAACCACCTTGGCCTGATTAAGGACATCCTTTCCACACACCTTACAGCTTGTGGTGCCATGTTCTCAAACCGGTGCCTGAATAGGAGTGCACTGAGGATTCATGAGCAAGACCTATATTTACACAATGAACTGAGCAATGCAACAGCTAGATTGGATTACCAATTATTTCACATGGGTTCTCTTTAATGTTTTCAAGCAGAATGTATTTACAAACAATATATTTAACAATGCAATAAACCAAAATATATATGGGCTCTTTAACATGACTATCAAAAGTCTTCACAACATGTAATTTTGTCTTTGATCACATCCAGGAAAAAGTTGGACTGCCTCTCCAGTGTTTGGACAGGACATCACTAGAAGACAATGCCCATCTGAAGACTCTGGAATTCTTTATAAATGCAAGTGTCATCAAATGTCATCAGCATTTACACATCAGGGAAAACTGCAGAACTGTAGAAAAGTTCATGCTGGACTGGACCTCTGGAAATCATTTAGTTCAATCTCCTAATGAAGAAGGTGCTAACTTCAAAATCAGATCAGGATGCTCAGAGCATTTTCCAGCTGAGTTTTGAGTCCTGACAGGTGGAGATTCCCTAATTTCTTGGCAGCCAGTTCCAGTGCTTAACCATTCACATTGTGATTTGTTTTTTCCTTTATATGAGTGAGAAATTGCATTCTCCTTCCAAAGCCAGACAGTGTCTCAGAAGTGGAATCTAAAGCCAAAGATCTCCACTCCAACCTTTGAAACGCAATGTTGGCCCTTAAGTTTCACCCACTTATTCCAGTATTAATGTCAACATTTTATTTGTCCAAATCATCTCTTTCAGAAAAAGATCCAGTCTTTATCTGCAGACATCAAAGTTTCCCCTGCTTTCCTTGGCAAATGATTCCAACAGCTAATCATCCCCTCTCTTAAAATGGTATGTTTTACTTCCCATTTGAATTTGTCTGATTCTCTCTTCTACCTACTGGTCTCTTTCATTTTTCCTACCTCTAAATTAAAAGGCCCTTTAGTTTTCAGCATTTGCCCATGCCCTGTGATGGTGTGACTTAGAGGCATATTCTGCAATACAGGAGTTGCTATAACCCCCTTTTAACCATGTGAATATAAAAGACTTGAGGAAAATGAGCTCTGGAAAACAAAAGGTGATTTTTGACTTCTGTCTTGTTCACCTGCAAGGTGTAATAGGAACGATGAGGGTTTTTAAGGTGCTATAATCGAGTTTCCTTTCAATGTGCTTTTTGCTCAATTAAACAGACTATCTTCTTTATGTGTCTCGGGGTAAGGCATCTATCTGCATCCTCTGTAATTTTTCAATTGCTATTTTAACATATGGCTGCCAGAACTGTAAAGGATCAGTTTTACTACACATCAAGGAAAAATTGTGTCCCTCCTCCCCCTCATTCCTGTTTATCAGCCAAGGATCATATAAGCATCCTCTTTTTTTTTTTTTTCTTTTTTAGCACATTATTCCAGAGCTTATACCGAGTTGCTTGCAAACTGTACACCTATGTCTTTTTCAGGTGCACTGATTTCCACAGTATAGTCCTTTGTTGTAAATATATGGTCTGCCATCTTTATTCCTAGAAATAAGTTGTTTCATTTAGTGTATTAAAATGCATATCTGGGAAAGGGAACTTCTCCCCTCATCAATCTGTTCTTATTATTTCCTATTCTTTCCAATGTTGTCCCATTCATGTATTTTTCAGCAACAGCTTTATATTTACTCCCAATCATCAATTGAAATGTTAAATAGCACTGGACATAATACAGACACCTGTCAAACATGACTAGAGCATTCAATTATGACTCCCCATAAATGACTATTATTTGAGACCTGCCAGTTAATTAATGGTTAACTCATTTAAAGCATGATTTATTTGAAATTAGAGTATCTTATGGAACTAAGTCAAAGTATATATCCATGGGCCAAAATTACCATTGAATATCAGGTAGGAACAATCATGATAAAGACTAATAATTATGAGCTTATAAATATGTATAGCCACATTACTATTATTATTTTGGAGCATTTCATTCTGCTGCTCTGAGAGAAATCAGTTCCCTGCTTTACTTCCAGATGATTGACAGTTCAAGGGTCACACATTGGCCTGTTTCTCTTCCTAAAGAAGGAAATCTAATTTTAGTCTGAAAGAGACTTAAAAAGTCCTAGAGCAAGAGGTCATCCAGCTTTATTAACTGCTCTTTGGGCTAAAATCTTTGATGGAGAACTATGAATTTGGAGGTGTAAAAAAAGATTCTTGTAAAATGTTGATGCCTACCCAGATAGCACGTTAGATTTTAAGAGCACCACAAGTCACATAAAAAAAAAAAAAAAGAAAGTGGACTGGTTTTATCAAAGAGTCCTTCAGGCAGCAGGAGGAAGGGAAGGAATCTTGAGCATTTTGTGCTTGTGAATGCGTGATATGTGGCACCAGAAATACTTCTTTTGTTTCCCTCCTTTAAGTACTGAAGGCGAGGAGGGGATTCCTAGAGACTGAAACTGATTTAGAAAAATCTTCAACTGTAAAAAGTCAGCAATAAACCCCCACAGAAACAAAACAAAGCCAAACAAAAGAATAATGAATGTATAGGCAGAACCTACTGACATTTTACTGCTATGAGTAGATATTGTATTTTTATTGTCACAGTGAAGAAACCAGCAATATACATCATCCCAGAGTAATGGGATAGACATGTATGTAGGCATGTACAAAGCTTACTGGAATTATTGGAAGGATTACTATTGGCTTCAGATGGATTAGGGTACTTGTGCGACATCTGTAAAATTTAATTGATCTGTACCTGTTATATAGATGTTCACAGTCTGACATCCTGCAGAAACCAAGCCATTGAATTCCACCTGAGTTCCTGACCTAGTTTACATGTTAATCTGAGTTTCGATTCTGAAATAAAACTAAAGTCTTTCATGAGTACCTTTTCTTATTTTCAGGAGCCTGGTGGTTAAAGGATTCTCTTAAGATAGAGGAGGCTTAAATTCCAATCTTATCTTTTTCTGATTTCAGAAACAGAGACTTAGGGGTTAAACAAGCATTGAGAAAATAACTCTGCAGCCTAGTGAGATAAAATTCCAGTCTCTCATTCAATTAGTATTTTCTTAATTTATATAGAATGGAGCAATTGCAGTTGGATACTGAATTTCAGCACCATTTCAGAATACTCCAAGGAAAGTGACTGCTTTTCTGAACTCTGGAAAACAGTGGTGCAATTTCTTGCCCAAAAGTGGGTTTCAAAGACATGTGAACATGGATCTCACACATACCAAGAGAGGATCACTTCTGCAGTTTGCAAGAAAAGACGAAGCTGACAGATGAAACTAATTCCAAGAGTCATTTGTACCTGCAAATCTGAAATGGGAAAAGGTGTTTTCCTCTAACCCCATATTGGTTTAACAACCTTTGATGGCAGAACAGAAGTCTGAACATTTCTTTGTAATTTCCTACTGTTTAATACTTCACAGAAAGTGCTGGCTTCTTTGAACCCCATTTTTAGGTGTCTTGTTCTACCTATAAATTATACAGAGAGCTCTGATTTCGCTAGGGAGAAGGCCACCTGAAAAATGTTCCAAACCTCTTTAGACTTTATCATTTTTCCTCCTTCAGCCTATTTATACTTAACAATAACTCTAAAAAGATCACAGACTGAGATTCAAATGTAGTATAAATTGATGCATCTACGGAGCTACCCTGGTTCACATTAGCTAAAAATAGAACTCCAGTCTGGAAGTGACAGTCCGGTGTCATCTAATCAAACGACGTCGTAGGAAAATACCATGAACCTATAAATATTGTGTGAATTAAGTCTGTAAAGTAAATTAACCTATAAAATTAATCAAGTGGGGTTTGGTGGTGGTTTTTTAATGAGAATCAGACTCTTAGCAGGTAGTTGAACTGTCATGTTTGGAGATGTGCCGATTTAGACAAGGCGAAGATATAATTGAGATTATTTTAAAAATTATTCTCCTTTCTTAGTTGTTGCATCTTGGCATGGAAATGGAGAATAAGCAAAACTCTCACTGAAAGGAAAAAAAATCAGTAGAGGCTGAAGAAGATTCTTCATTTTACTGACCATCTTTACCTCATGTTTTCACATTCTTCTCAAGGGAAATAAAAAGATATACCTTTATGATACTTATGAAAGAATTTAGAAGCATGTTTTTTTTCTCTTCTTGACCAAATTTCAACCTTTAAAATTGACAGTATGTTGCAAGTCCATGTCTCCAAGGAGAAAATGTAATTTCCTAAGGGTGAGTTTGTCAATGGCAGGGCCAACTCAGCAAAAGCTGAGTCACTTTTATCAAATGAGTCTGGCAATAAGTTAAGTAAAAATTACATATGGGGACAGAGAGGTATGCAGTATATATTTTTACTCACCAGTTACTAATTATTCATTGTCTTAAATCCTGCTTATAGTCAGCTGACTCATTTGACCCACCAGTAAAAATAAAAAATTGAGAAACAACTAAATTGCCATATAGTGATGCATTTAATATCTTCAGCAACCTGAATTCTCAAATAGGAAAATTTTTGCTTTTTTGTTTAAGTCAATACTAAGCTTCCTATTTATTTTAAATCTACTTTTCTTGCAAAAGTCAATGACAGCGAGCTACGTAGCTTAAAATGCAATGTTTATATACATATACATCTATAGATACATTCAGGCAGACAGATAGTCCTTATGACATTGACTATCCAAGTGTGAGACATTTGAGGAAAATGTGTTAGGAGTATAAGGAAGGACCTGAACATCTACAATACTGTGCTTGGAGTTTCAGGTGGCAGACCTCAGAGTGGTATCCAACCCTGGCTTATGAAAATATGTTGCCTGTATTGTGTATAGGCAGACTTAGGACCTTCGTACTGAAACCCAAACCAGTCATCTACAGTTGGCATCCTCAACTGGTGGCTGTCCAGAGCTGCCCTGTTCTGCTGTAACTCCTTGCCCAGTGGGTGCCTGGCAGTGGGGGTGAGCCTGAGCCTGAGCCTCCGGAGCTGGTGGTCTGAGTGCAGAGCTCTTGCATGTGGGAAGTACATCTCCTGCTCCTCAGAGAAAGCACAAATCTGTATTTGTAGGCAGCTTAGTCTTTCTGTGTGTGAGATATGCTCTGAGACTGCTGAAGTGATGGCACATTGCAAAGGATCTGGGTGGACTAACATTTAGATCAACACTAAGCTCCCAGATGTTTTTCAAGTATAACTCTTTGGCAGCTCTGTCTTCTCCAGAAAGCAATATAAGTCTGTTTATTATACGTGTGGCCCAGGTTCAATCTTTGAATTGATAAAGATGGCAGATGTTACACAGGCAGGCAGGATCACATCCTACTATCATGTCAATTTTACATGGTTCTGACTCCACTGACTTTGATGGAGATATCCCAAATTTAAACTGGCACAAGGGGAAAGAGCCCAGGATATTTCTAAGGAGCTGATGTCCTTAGACACATGGTTGTATGCTCGTCTGACATATTATTCACATATTTTTTTTCTAATGGTTAGATTTAATAGTGAAGTTCTAGCTTTAGTATAGGAAATATATATCTGTCCCTGCTTTAGCCTATAGGTCTAGCAGCTGTGGCTGACAAAATATTTTTGCTTGCCAGAAATACAGACTTCTGCATGCAGCTATTTCTCATAACAATGCAAAAAAAGAAATTTTGGTCATTTCAGGCATTTGCTTCCATTACTAGTTGAGCGAGTTATTGCTATTGAATGTATTCTAAAAGCAAGGATTTTAAATTTTTCTGCATCTCACAAGAAAATAAACAAAACAAAAAAAAAGGATCCTTAGTCAAAAGAGTTAAGGAATACTGTATTAACCAAAACTTAAATTTGCCATGATTTTTTTTGTGGAAAGACACTGCTTCTGATTTTATGTTAACACAGAATTTTTGCACAAAGCTCATTTCCCCCAAATATCGGCTTTAAGGACAGTCACGGCTCCCTGTACTGCAAAAAAAGCAGGGGGAAGAAGGATTCTTTAATGTATTTACAAGCTATTTCAAACCTAGTAAGTCGAAGAAAAGGGTTTGTGACAAGAGTGAACTTTGAAATCTAGTTGCTCCTGCTGTTCCAGTTAGATTCCTCGCCACTTGCTTTTGCTGAACCAGCATTTCTGGAAAGCTGGACCAGATTTAGCACAGTGGGGCACAGGTAGGCTAATTTAATTCCCTCATTCCTTAGCAGGTCTGACTGTTTGACATTCTTTGTTTTCAAGCCTTAACAACAAATACACGCCTTTTGTACAATTCTTTCTTAAGCTGTGGCCTGTCATTAGGAATCCACAGCAAAGAAGCTGGGACTGCCAAAATCACCAGAAAACGCTGATGCAATAGCGATGCAGATGATGATATACTACGTTACAGTAATGTTAATCTGGAAAAGCACATATGGATCTGCCAGAGCGGGAAACGGCCGAAAAAGAAAGTTGTGAAAGCAAATGCAGGGGAAGCAAGGGGGGAGCGGGGCAGCGGGTTCCTGCGAGTCACCCCCCTCGCCATGGCCGCAGGGACAGCTGCGGAGCCTGCCCCACCGCAGCGGCACCCCTCCACACCCAGCTTGTCCCCCTCTCAGCTGCTCCCGCGTAGGAGCGCGACCACCACCAAATGCCTGTTTCAGGGACACCGCTACCCCAATCTTCCCTGTGCTGAGGAGGAGGAGGAGGGAGCCACCTTCCGCACTGTGCTTCTACCTTCATATCCCACAGGACCCCCGTTTCCACAACGCTCCTGCATGGCAAAGGGGAGACAAGGGAGGACTTCCCCATGTAGATAGTATGACTGATTGACCTTAACTTACAGTGTTAATTTATTGTTGTTGCTGGGTGTGTCTGTGTGCCATCCCATCTCTACTCCCTCCCCCCTCCAGATTTTATTGAAAGCAAAATTTTTTTGCCAAAGTAAGAACGTAAGTCTTGGCTAATATCTTACTAGTTGCACAGCTTGAAAAAATAAACAGACATCATTTCCATTTAAGAACTGGCAGATTGGAAAAGGTGAAAAATAGCAAGGCAAAACCGTGAGGACAGATTTTTCCTGCTCTTCCTTTCTGAGGAATTAAGGAAGGAGGAGGTAGGACAAAAGATAACTAGAGAAAAATATACATGTACTCTGTATTTAAAACTCGAATTTAGAAGTGAAAGATATAATGTTTAGAAGTATAATTTGTCACTTTTTATGATCCCTCTTCTCTTCCTTCCTCCAACACTCCCTCCCCCATGTCAGCTCAATCTCTTTGTGTGTGTGTAATGAGAGATATCCCAGCAAGGTACCATCTTTGTTAGCACGGTTCTGAAGCTCTGCTAAGCTGCTGTTTTCAGTGGAAAACTCTGGAGCTTTATGGTATGATAGCTTTCAATACCATTCCCCTAAATGATTCATATCATGATTGTGGGTACTTGCAGGCAAAAAAAAGTCATCCATGATGCCCTTAAGAATTGCACGACAAACCCTACTGACACTAAACACATATGTCACCCTGTATCCCATACGCTGTTTGAGTCACTCACAGTTTGGACTGACTTCTGAGCAGTGATTCAGCTAAGTCCTGCCCAGCTTTCCATGCTGATAACGTAGGAAAAAATGAGAAAGCAGCAACATTAGACTCATTGTATTCTCGCAAAGCCAAGAAAAAGCCTCACTGTTTTCCTGTTGCGGTTTTGTTGACACTTCCTTGTTGTGTCCATAGTATTGGAACATGTTTATTATTCACAGTCTTGATGACTGGCTTTAAGCAAACTTTCCCCAAAAGTGAATTAAGTGATAGTGAAATTTTCAGCACATGCAACTCTTTCCCAGAGTGCTGAGTTTATTGTTCTTATTCTTGAGAGGTTCCTGTAAATCAAAGCCAGAGGTGAATGCACACTGGTGATATGCTCATGGAAAATGAGACACGGGAAAATAGCATTTGCTTGGCAGGAAGATCATCCTGAAGGATGACGGGATCACCGGAGCTGCCCTCCCTTCCTAGGGGCAGAAGCCCCCACGTTCAACAGCTGGGAGGGAGCCAGGGTCCCTCACTGCTGCTGAAATCGCATCCACATAACTTCTCAGCATAAAAAGATTTGTGCCTTTGAAACTGAACAACCTCCGGTGGCCTTTTATTGTCTCAAACCCATCCACCTTGAACGTGATTACTTAATTATATCCCAAACTGGGCAGACTCAAATCTCATTTATGACATGATCCTTTTGGTGTATAACAGTCTTAACAAGCCTTAATTTTCCACTCTGTCTTCCTGTCATAGTTACTTACCACTGCTAAGAATAATGAGATAAAAATGTTAGGTGGAACAGCAGAAAGGAAAAAAAAAGTCAGTTCAGAGCAATGCTTGTGTGGACTTCCCACAGAGGAATATTTAATGATGTTCCTTAGGCACTTCTAAGGACTCAGATACTTCTCTGGACTTTAGGAGAAGAAGGACCATGTTGTCAGATTTTGGGGGTGTTTTTGCTTTAATAGCTTTTTTCCAGACACTGTCAGCCTGAAAGATATGGCTTATTCCTTTTGACCCATGAAATCAAGGAAATGCTACTGATACTCTAGCAAAGGATTTTTTTTGCATACACTTGCCTCAGCGTGACCAATTCACACCATTTTATGGTATGACCTTGAGTTATCTATTCCCTTTTTTATCTTTTAGTTTCTTAACTTTCATTTTCAAAACAGAAGTTTCTAACTTTTGTTTTTAAAGGATATCACGAAACTGTGTTCTGAACGCACCCTGCTGGATCCAAAATACAGAATGCAAATTTAAAAAAACAAAACAGTGCCACATTACCATTATTTTAATTTTCAGACTTTTAAGTCGATCTTGCACTTAGTTTTTGTTTTTTTTTTTAAGACCTGGTTCCTAACTTGTGGAAGCTTGGATTTATGATTCATTGAATGCAACCATCAACAATGACATGCTTAGGTTACTCATATTCCCACAAAGTGTTAAATTCAAAGGAACTCTGAAAGTTGGCTTTATTTTTTGCCTTTAACTTTTTTTCTTTTTTGCATCTGTTTCACTAGCACAGACTTTGATTTTGTTCAGTGTTTTCAGCTGGTTTCATCTTACAGGCTGATATATTATTATCAGTCCCACAGATGACTCTTGAAGGACACTGTTTTATTGGAATGCAACAACATATAGAAAATAAAAATCCTAGGCAAGAAAATCTGTTTCCATTTATGCATGTGTGTGTGCATATGTATATAAATTTAAAAAAAAAAAAAAAA